>CAVNYN010274326.1:0-11862 GCA_963692815.1 Nyctanthes arbor-tristis
ATCTTAGTATAGCTTTTCAAAGTAAAGCTTATACTTATTATTGGCTTGTTGGTATCTTAGTTAACTCCTCTTTGGGGTGGTAAAGTGAAGGTCTTAAGTTGGGAAGTAATTGCTTTTAGAAGTCTTAGTATAAGACATATAAGAAATGAAACAAAATGTTAAACTTTGGATTGTGATAGGTTTGTCACAAGGTAAATGATGATTTTAGTTTGGTTTCAAGTGTTAGAACAACCTTAAATGAGCTCTATTTATGCTAAATTATGCTTTGGAATCAAAATAATTACATGCAAATGACAAGGGAACAAAAAAGTATGACTTTGGCCTATACAGGGTTGTCCGCGGTTTCCCGCGGAAAGCATTCCGCGGCCAACCCGCGGCCAACAGAAAGTTTCGGTTGGCCGCGGCTACCCGCGGAATGCATTCCGCGGCCTACCTTAAAAAAAAAAAAAATTCTTTGGGGCCAGATTTCAGTTGTTTTATACGGTAGTACGAAATTGTTCTATGCGACTATATAGTGTAAAAATTTAGCATTTTTCAAAATTTTGCGCTAAGGTCCCTGAACTTTCTATTTTCGTGCAAATCAGTCCAAAACAATTGTTTTACAACTTTTAGACCTTGAAATCAACTTTTTACACCAAATTGACCCGTTTTAATAGAAAAAAATGTCTTTTAAGTAATTTTCAATAATTTTCCATAAATTGGATATAATAACTTTTTGGACATTTTAAGTTATTATATATATGGCGGGACCCACCAATGTGTAAAATACATTCTGATAAATATATATATGGCGGGACCCACCAATGTGTAAAATACATTTTGATAAATATATATATAGCGGGACCCACCAATGTGTAAAATACATTCTGATAAATATATATATATGACGGGACCCACTAATGTGTAAAATACATTCTGATAAATAAATATATATGGCGGGACCCACCAATGTGTAAAGTACATTTTGTTATATATTTTTATGATTGTTTTTCATTGAAAAAGCTATGAATAGCTATTTTAGATGATAACTAAGTTTTAATATCTCAATCGACGCTTATGGTAGTTCTCATGTCCATACCGCAGTTCTTATGTAACATCTACTCAAAGAACTTGTACCTCCATAGCATTAGTTAGAATTAAACACAAAACCATCTCCTCCACTACATACTCACCTCGACCAACCTCATTCTCTTCGAATGTTAATCCTTTATCATTCTTCCCTTAAGTTGAAAATCCTCTCCCATGGAGCTTTTTACTACCTTATTATGTCCACATTTTCTCTTTCCCTGAAGTTTTCGTTTCAAGGTGTTCAAGCTAGCTGTTATCATGATTTAGAGGAAGTTCAAATAGGAACAGAAGAAGAAGGATGCTAGCTGTTATCTTTTATTTCTTAGTTTTTTCTTTGGATTGTCAAGACTTTAATTTGTTTCATGAATCCTCTAATTTGCCTTTTTAGGACTTATGTTTCTGCTTTTTGTGCTGGTAATAAGTTTTTCCATGTAATATAATATATATTACTCTATTTTGCGGTAAATGAAGTAGAATATAAATAGAATCGGCCCACGTTACTTCAATTGTTTGTTTAATGTATAATGTTTAAAGGTGTCTCCACATAATTCATTCTTGAATTTTCAATTTTCAATTTGAATTTCCAATTTTGAGATCGGAAGAGCGTCGTGTAGAGGCCCCCTCTCCCCAAAAACAAAAAAAGGGCTTCGGTTGTAAAGGAATAACCGATGCCTAAATTTGACTCTTTAATAAAAAACATAAAACCATAAAAAAGGGGGAATCCGATCTGGACGACCAAGCTATGAACAGTGAATAAGAAAGCGACTCTTTTAATAATGTAGAGATAGAGAGATCATAAGCGTGCCTGAGAATACGTATTCTAGGCTGTCGCTTAGGGTCTCCAACCATGATTCAACAAAAGGGCCCCGAAATTAAAAAATAATTACTTAAAGTTTAAATATTTATATTTTAAGTATGTGATAGAATACATAAAAGTGACATTTATTAGTTGACAAAGAAAATTTTTTTTATTGTTAAGTATAACTAATAATCAATTTAATTCATATGACTACTATATTTATATATTTAATTTATTAATATATTCTACAAATAAATTTTTTCAATATAAGTTTTCAGTCCTTTTATGGTGTCCTTTAGACACTATAAAGTGTATATATTACGTGGACAAGGCTGCTAAAGCACAAAGTCTGGTTTTATATGGAACCAGAATCTGGAGATCAAAGAGTGGGTTTGGAGGGGGGTGATGTTGTGCTTGCAAATGCATGGAGTGGGGCCCTTGGGACTTATGTTGTCGTTATATAATTTTTTTCATATTGTGGAACTCGCAATTATTTCAAAATTTTGACACGTCTCAGTTTATGTGTCTAGTTGGTACGATCTCTAAACGCTCGATGGCCGCAAGATGTAAGGGTCAATGGCTGCAACGATGCGTGCGAGTTGTTTAACATAAACAAACATGAGAACTAAAAGCTGTTGGGCTAGTAGTCTAGCCCATGATGTATACCTAACTTAAATTCAAGTCAAAAGTTGAAGGATATATATATATTTATATTAAGAGAACTAAGTGACAGTACTTCTTATATCACAATTTAATTCATATGACTATTATATTTATATATTTAATTTATTAATATATTTTACAAATAAAATTTTTAATTTAAAAGATGCTTAGGCCCCCCATATCTTGAAATGCCCTTAGAGAGATGTAGAGATAGAGGTGTAGAGATATACATGTACTTTGTATCCAATTTGTATGAAAAAGTTCACATTAAAGAATATATAATAATATTCTTCGATATACTCACTAGGATTCTACATATTGGGGTCACTAGAATATGTATATAAAGAGGAGTGTCCTCACCCAGCGTCAATCTATGTTGAATATTGTTTAGATTTTTTTTTTTAATTTTTGTTAAGAGTTCGATGGCCAGAATACTATTTTTTTTTTTTCATTTTTTCCAATTTTTTTAACATTTTTCTGTTCCAAAAAAAAAAAAGAAAAAAAAACTATTTAACAAATCAACCAAGAAGTTTGAAATGCGATGACTCGTGAAGTTGCAGCTATGAAATTGAAAAAATCAAAGAAAAATTTTCAATTCCGCCTGTGTTTCACTTCTTTATTAGATCCCTGACATTTACAAAACTTCGATTGAGGTTGGGCACCACCAACCATGTTTTTCTATATTTCTCCCACCCAACACATTCAACGGCTTATTATCACCAATATTATATTTATTGATTATACGGAAGATACAGGTAACAAAATCTTGTACAACCGCGAGTGGCTCCGCCTCGTTATTTTTCTTTTCTTTTCTTCTTCTTTTTGAGGTCTGGGAACCGGGATCTAGTTTATTTTGCAAAATCTATGGCGGTTTCTGGTTATCCAAGGAGAAAGCTGATATTATACGCTGTTGATTTGCCTGCATTGCAAGAAGTTAAGTTATAACCATCATGTGGATTGGAAAATATATGCACTTCCAACAGAAACAACATATGGAATTTTGAAATATTAAACTCAAGTCTCGTTGCCATCACATAGCAGAATTTTTACACTTCTCTTTTTTCTTTACCATTCAAGAAGCACTGTAACATGTTATCAGTAAGTGAATGTTTTACCATTCGTCCTTAGTGAGATGCCGGCAGCTTCCTATTCCCGGCATGTGATGAACGAGGAATCGTGCCCGACTGCTGCAAGCAGTTTGCATGCTACTTCAAGTAACTTTCCAGCATGGCAAGAGTAGCATGTTTATATATATATATATATATATATGTGAGTTGATCGATCTTACTTATCATTTGAAAATAAGGGTACAAATGCAAAAATTATCTCCCACTAGAAGTATGCGGGACTACCCCACTATGAGTAATGCTACATATCCCTGTTGGTTTACCAATTAGTTTACCGATTTATAATTTTAACCCTAAAATATATAAAACTCAAATAATTTAAATACTTTAATTGACAGTTTTACCCTTCTTGTTAATACACAACCGGTAAACGAATTGGTGAATTAATTTGAATGATTATCATTACTCATCCCACTATATATGCACGTGGTGAGAGATTATTAGAGAGACCTAAATACTGTGGCCCCCCGTATATAGGATCACACAATTGTCTCAATAATCTCTAACTTTATGCGTATATGGTGGGATAATCCCATTACACATCTGGTAGGAGATCATTATTGTGTAATTATGTCAGTTATTTATGTCATTTTTTTATACATCCCTATAGCATTCGAAATCAAATTTCTTTGAAAAATTCTCACAATAATATAATGTCATATGTCTGGCTGCCTTATGCCATCATATACTGATGAGATGGCACACCATATCACATATTATGATGTAGAATACCAGATGACAGACATCTGACAAGTAATATAAACGTCTAGTGGTATTATATCACCAAACGTTTGGCATTGAATCATTTGCCCATAATTACGTAGCACAATATTATTTGGTGATGATAACGTGAGTACTTTTTCATTACCTAATAAAATTGTGTCACATTTACAAGCACATAATTTATAATATTAGTTATTCATGTCACATTTTCACATTTTCACATCTCTCTTTTTCAAATTCGAGCAGATATATGCACTTGAAAAAACAGCTATACAATTATACATGGGGAAGAAAACGTCAAAATAGGTCGAGCTTTTAAAGTCAAAAACGGTCGAGGCAATAATTTTTTATAAAAATTTCATACCATGGGCTGCGATAGGTGACTCATATAGCAATAAATAATAAATATGCTCTATAAATAAATTTTACCCCGCCAACAATTATACCCCACCGACACACGTCACCCTAACCTCCCCACTTCACCGCCAACTTCCCCGCGCAGCCGGATTACCGTGCTCCGGCGGCCATAACCTACTTTGGAAAGAAAGATTCATCTGAAAAGTTTAAAGTACCTCTTTTCGGGTTATTAGATTTCTTAAAATTTTGGCTGACAGTTTTAGCTTCCTTCTTCTTCTTTTGGTCCGGTGGAATCAACACGCCGTTAATCCCCTGAACTGAAATCCGCCCATCTGTATATATATCTGGATCAAACAAGTAAGCTCCATCGTCGCCATCACCAAATCTCACTGATCCATCAGCTTCTTTAGCCAGAATTTTATGGGGAACATGTACTGTATCGTAGGCCACCTTCCCAAATCTCCTCACTGCATTGTACATGCTCTCCTCTCTCTGATACTCCGGCACAATGTGATAGTAAATTATGTGTTCCGGACCGCCGGTTTGGCTTAATTGTTCTGCAGTGAGCCTCGCCATGGCCTCGTCGCTTGGAGCCAAAACTGTCAAAACATAGCCTTCACTGATTAACTGCCCCATTTCGGTTGCGAGACTCGTCAGATTAACCAAAATGTCAGCTATTTCATTGTAACCCCCGTAGAGGAGGAGTGATTGAATGAAGTCGTTCACCTGTCTCTCGCCGTCAAATTGGTTATGGGCCCCACCCGGACCGGGGGCAGAAGCCGGAGCAGAGGATGGTACCGATGCCGTGGGTTCATAGGTTGGCATTTTGGAGGGTGGGTCATACTCATCTGGCCCTGAAATTGGCTTTTTCTTTGGCTGTAATTTGTTGATTCTCGGATCAAATTGTGGGGCTCCTTCTGGTTTAACTGCAGAAATTGATCTGAGGCTCCGTCTGTTAATGAATTCATGCTCCACCGACTTTGGGATTAGTACCTTTTCAATTCCATGAACAATTCCATCTGGCCGGACGATGGAATCAGGACAAACAAGCTTGACATCATCTACATATTTATTACTACTCGCAGAGGCAGAAAATTCAACAAGATCATTAGATAACGCATGGTGACGAGTTGAGTCAGAGGGTTCTGCGGGCCAATCTCGCAGACAAAACTTTGCGGGGATAATGTGATGGAGGAGTAAATTCTGAAGGGACTTAATATTGCCTGGTTCGAGAAGAAACCGCTTGAATTCGGGGTGTAGATCCAGCTCCAGAGCTTCATTCTTGGGCGCGAAGATTGTTAAATTATGCCTGTAAACTGCATCTTCTAGCGTGGGTAGAAGAAGGGCCTTCTCCACCAGCTCACTGAGTTCAGTGTATTGGGAGTCTAACAGGGCAATGAGGACTGAGTTGGAGCTGATTCCGGCCGGCAATGCAGCACTGAGTTGAATCGTGCAGGAGATGAGAAGAAAGAGGAAGGGGAGGAATAAATTGTTTGCCATTGAAGTGAAATGAAATGAAGATGAAAGTTGCGGAAGAATGAAATGAAGGTTTGGAAAGGCTGGTGTGTTTATGTCAGCATCTATGGGGGAGTTGCACTTGGAATTCACCACTGCCTTTGTTTTCTTCCAAGAACAGCGTTCTCATCCAAGGCGTCTGACCTGAAAAAGCGTCGAAATTGAGTTGTGACTATCATTGCGTATTCGATCAAGTTCTAAGTGTGTTCAGACACGGCACTACTCAATAAAGCATGATTAACAAGTGAAAGTACACGAAATGTGGAGTATAATTCAAGTTTAGAGGCGATGTGTACCTATACGTGATTTTTAGAACACAATTAGAGCTTGTTTGATCCTATTTATTTGGTGAATTTATAATGAGGAGAGAAGTAGAATGTATATTAAAAATATAAAAATGTGTGAAATATGTGATTGTAATTGAACAGTTGTCAAATTAAATGTCAAATCAGTGATAGATAAATTTATAAATCGGAAGAACAAAGAGATCAAACAAGCTCCTAATGATATTATTATACTTTTCCATTTTCATTTAATATTAATAAAACACACCTTTTGTAAAAATAAAAATAAAAAAATAATTAAAAATTATTCATTTTGACAAAAATACCCTTTTATGACTAATATCACATATAAATATTTTATGTTATATAAACACTTTACAAAAAAAAAAAAAAAAATTTGCCTAGTCCGCACAAAGTTAATTATCTTATTTTGTTTCTATTATTATTGATCATAATTTTTTTTCTTACCCACCAAAAAATTACGATTTACTTTTCTATCATTTTGTCTTCATTCAAAAACCAACTTCTCCACCAAATCTTATTTCTCCTAAACTTTTGAATCCTTGACACAAAAAAAAATGTTTTATCCTGACTCCTAGTTAAAATTCATTTTTTAGAGTTCAATCCATTATTCTAAATAAAATTTATTTTCCAAAGTTCAATCAATTATTTTAAAAGTGAGACAAAGTTGCACGTATGCTTAAAGTGCCTTTACGGTGCCTTGAGGCACTAGTTTGAGACAATTTCCTTCAAGACATACACATTTGAGATTGGGGCATCACCCTTAATGCGTAGGATGTGTAAGCCTCTAATTTTTTATTAGAATTTTATTTTTTTATTATTATTATTTTAAAACTAATGAATTTGGGCAAAGAGAGCTCATGTCAATTGTCTGAGCTAGTGTAAGCTTCTAATTTCTAATTTTGATAATTACTATTTCGTTTGTATTTACATTTTTAAACATTACAATGTGTTGTTATTGGGAAAAGATTGATATATTGTTTACATCCTCTATTTTAATTTTCTTTTTATTATTTCTATTGCTGATGTATTGCTAGAGACATGGTGCGCCTCTTGTTGTTTAATAAGACCGGTCTTATTATTTGCAATTTTTGGTTGCTCTCTCTATTTACTAATGACACTTATGATAAGGATTACTATTTAGTGGACGAATACTAATTTAATACAAATTTTTTGATAATTATTATGCGTTTTAATAATATGGTTCCTAATGGCATGTGAGACATTAGTGTGCTCATCATCCCAATTAATTCATTTTTAAAATTATATTACTTTGCTTTTAGATAAATAACGATAATATGCCACATTTTTGTTATTTTATTTCCTTTTTTTTTTGTCTTTCTCCTTATATAATATAGAATATAAAATAATCCAATTAAAAAATGTATATAAAATAAGAGGGGTAAATGGTAAAGTGCATCTTGAACTTAAATTTTTAAGGCGAGATGCCTATAAAAAAAACATAAGATTAGCAAATTATTTTTTTTTCAGCATCTTAAAATATTATTGTTTAAAAAAAGATGTTGCCAAACACATGTAGTCCAATAGTATTTGAGTAAGTTTTTCACACTATTACCGTGATTCAATTCTCATCCCCTATAATAATAATAATAATAATAATAATAATAATAACAACAACAGTAGTGGTAGTAGTAGTTAAAAAAAAAAAGAACAAAAAGCTTCTTGTCAAAGATGCAAATAAAATATGCTAACCAGTTAAAACTTAAAAGTCGTAGATGAAAAATACAATAAAAAAGAATAATTCTACAAATTCACTCTATCTCATGTCCATCAATTATCCACATACATTGAATTGTTTATGTTTCCCGATAATTGGGTAATTTTCACTGTAGGTCCCCAACATTTCAATTTTATATCAATTGAAACCTCGTTCGTTTTTTAGGCCTACTAGGTCTCCAACCTTTCATTTATTATCATATTATGTCCCCAACGTCACTTTTCATTCTCAACCTTTCAATTTTCACCATTAACCCCTATTAATATGACCATTATACCTTTGGTTTTTTAATTTACTAAAGGTCTCTAATCTTTTAATTTTTATATAATTTTATTTCCATCCTTTTTTAGAAGCATAGGGCCCCAAACTTTTTATTTTAATTATTGTTGTTAATATTTATTAAAAATATCATTATACCATTAATTATTTAAATAAAAAATAAAGAACAATATAAAATAAAAAGTCCACTTACTCTAACACAATCCAACAAAACCTAATGACAACACTTGGAGATAATTATAAAAAAAAGAACTCAATATAACGGTCTTGATGGATATCAAATCTGCTTCAAAAAAAGCTGTCGATATAAGTATTGGCGTGCCGAATAGGATCAGACTTTTTAATCTACCATATATTACGTAGCAGATGCAGATTGGGTCCGCCCAAAAATAAAGTTGATTTTTGATTTATTAAAAATTGAACATAATCCTAGTACTTTAATTTTAATTTAGTTTCTTGCCTCTCACATTGATTATTACTCTAATTTGACTATAATTTGTTATCCGTATCAATCCGATCTGATCCACCAATTGTGGATCGTAAGATGGATTCTGGGGCTTTAAAAATTTTTTGAAAAAAGTGAGTTCTCCCTTCTCCCTTTTGCTTTCGGAAATGGCATCACACCGATGGTAAATCCTGAAATGGTATTATTTTATTGTAATTGCAGTGAAATGAAGTGAGACAGATTTAGAGTGGATCATGTTTGATTTTTGTCACCCATAAAATGCAATACGCAATTGACAAATGAAATTGTATTTATGTGCATAGTGGATTAGGGCAGATCAAGGTGATGATAAAAAAGAAAGAGAGACGCTAGACATAAATTTGAATTAGAGCATTAAGATTTAGTTCATTTTTATAAATCGAAAATGATTTTTTTATTTTCATTTTTTGGTTGGATCCACGCTGATCTGTATTCGCTATATGTTTTGTGATGAATCAAAAATTTGATCTGATCTATTGCATCGATTCTTGGATCGATTTTACGTGGATAAGATATTCATCGAATTTGGTCTAGATGAAGTTTTTTTTATTATCACTATTTCCATTGATTGCCGTTAAGCGAAACATGCTATGATGGATGTAGTTCTTTATTCTTTTATTTAAATAATGAAGGGTATACGATTTTAATATGAATTAATAGTAATAATTGAAAGCTTGAGAATGGAAAGTGTTAGTAAGGACATAAACGCGACAATAAATGAAAAATCATCGGTCATATAAGCCAAAAAAAGGATGTTAATAAAATTGTATAAAAATTAAAAGGTTGGAGACCTATAGTAGAAATAAAGAGTTAATGGTATAATAGTCATATTGATAGGGGTTAATGGTAAAAATTGAAAGGTTGAACACAAAAAGTGACGTTGGGAACATAAAACGATAATAAATGAAAGGTTGGGGGCCTAGTAGGCAAAAAAAAGAATAGGGGACAAAATTGATATAAAGTTAAAAGGTTGGGGACGTAGAGTGGAAATTACCCTTAATTTCATGATAGTTTGTTTTTAATTTATCACAATATATACACACACATAAGCAAATGAATGGAGTGGATCCACAAAGTGCTTTTATCACTAATATATAAATGTGAGATTCTTGTAAAACATTCGATTTCTCATTTTGTCTCTATCTTTTTCTTTTAATTCTTATTTTACCCATATTTCTTATTGCACTCTATTGATTACATTACATGTCATGTCATTAATCATTTTTGCCATCATTATTGTTTGCAATTAAACTTTTCTACTAAAACTATTTTTTTTATTGTGGTTAATTTCAATTTTTTTTTCAGTTTATTCTTCAATCTCAATCAGTCATCTAACTTTCAATTACTATACATCTTAGATAGCTCAAGATTTTTTAAAACCTTGTTATCACCATCATAACTAATGAAATAACAAAATAAATATTCGAAAACTAATGTGGCTATTATTTCTACTATAAAATAATTGTAATTGTTATTTAAATTACAAGTTTTAAAACTGAAATTAACAATTGTTTGCTTAACAATTTATAATTAAAATATTTTGTTACTTTATATTATCGCATAAGGAGTAACGCACGTCTAAATTACTCGTTTAAAAATAGAATTAGATTTTATGATAATAATTAGTTGAGATTTGTACAGTACAATTGAGTCCTATATTAAATGTGGATGTTATTGGTTTGACTAAATTTTATTTTAAATAAAAATGATATGTGAAGATTGACTTGTTCTTGAGAGTTTTATGTATAAGAGAGTTATTTATAATATATATTTTTTTGTTAAACTTGTGCTTCACATAAAACTCCAAATAACACGCCTGTAACAATCCATTCACAAGTCCTTTGAAAAAAATTCTAAAACACCCATCTAATTTTGAACACCCTTACAGTATAGTCCTCACTTAGAAGTCTCATTGTACTTTCATTTCACGACTCGATCGATCGTGCCTAAAATTTCCTCTCCAGTTTTCCCAGGGTACACACAGAAACAAAGTCGGGCTGTATCTCCGATCTCACGGCGCCAATCTCCGGCCATGACGCTGGTGACCCCTCCCCCGATGGATGTAAGTGAAATTTTCTCCTCTCTACTAATTCTACCCACAAATATGCGTATATCCATGTAGGTACGACGCATGCAATATACGAATGTGGATAGTCACCAAATTACTGCGTTTCACTGTTTTTTACTTCTCACTTGCTGGATTAACTTTATCAGGCAATTTACAATTGCTTGATTGTGTAATTTGAGCTTCATCTGTGATTGATTATGGGGTCTGAAATATTGACCCCCCGAATTTTGCTCTTTAGTTGCGATTATATCTTGAATTCAAGATTTAGGATTAGAACAACAGTGTCCAAACTGATTAGATCCGACGCTTATGGCGTGTGGCTATGATTCTTTTAGGAGGGAGCGGAAGAAGAGATGCTCGTTCCCCATGCTGATTTTGTTCCCGAGGGCCCTCAACCAATGGAAGGTATATCCTATTCTATTTCTTTCTTGACTTTCTGATTAATAAATATGGGCTTTGGCACTTTTTGATTTATTCTAGTTGCACCTGTGGAAGTAACCAACACCGCCGATGCACAAACAGTGGATGATCCACCTTCAGCCCGGTTTACATGGACAATTGAGAATTTTTCGAGGTTGAATATGAAGAAGCTATATTCTGAAGTTTTCTTTGTGGGGGGTAACAAATGGTAATTTATGCATTGCTTTTGTGTTAAAACTTGGTAGTTGGATTTGTCTTCTCCAGTAATGGAATTTCACTAGTTGTGTAGAACTGAAGTAAATTACTTCGTGTTGGT
>CAVNYN010274330.1:0-32882 GCA_963692815.1 Nyctanthes arbor-tristis
CGCGCATAGGGGTGCATGAAGCAGTTTCCGGTGACCGAACTTGTCACAGTGAGCTTGGAATTTGATCTTCTACGTTGTGCTGGTAATCCATTTGTTTGGGTTTAGTCTTTTTGTTAGTCTCTCTTGCTCAATTTATGGTGGCTTTGGTTGATCTCCAATGCTATAGATTTGAAGACTTGGAATAACATTTTGTTGTCGTTATTTGTTGGCACTTTGATGCTATTTGTTGGTACACTAGTGAAATTTTGTGATATTTATTGGACTAATTTGTTGGGTTTTGCTCCATTTGTGTTGTTTATTGGGCCAAGATTTTGTTTTTGAATCGGTAATATAGTTGGATTAGTTGATTAGGGTTTGGAATCTTTTGCAATGGATGAATCATTGATTGAGCTTGTTAAGCAATTTCAAAAGTTTCTAGTCTCACAAAATATTACTGGACAATTTCACCAGTTCATAGCTACACAACCATGTTCTATGTTAGTTTTTGCCCGTAGAGGTTTGTCATCTCTTGGTCGTTCAGATAATACTTCTTTATGGATTATTGATTCAGGTGCTTCTAGACATATGTCTTCCAACTCTGCTTCCTTTGATTATTTACATTCTTCTACCTCAAGATCGGAAGAGCGTCGTGTAGGGCACTCATTTGCCTTTCGCGGGCGTTGGTTCTGTTAATACATATACAATCTCTCTTTCAGATGTCTATTGTGTTCCTAGTCTTGTGTTGAATCTTATTTCTGTTGGTCAATTATGTGATTCTGGATGTTTGGTACAATTCTCGTCTGCTGGTTGCCATATCCATAGTGCTAAATCTCAAAAGGTGGTTGGGATAAATCGTAGGCAATGAGGGTTATATGTTATGGATAGTTTGAAACCTGTACAAATTGCTGCTCCTAGTGTTGATTTGTCATCTTTCCACTTGAATTATTCTCTCTTGCTGACTCAACTCCTAGCCTCACCAAGTCTGATCTTGTTCATATCAATCCATTTCCTAATGACACTAATAACCATCCCTCTCTTACTCTCGAGTCCTCATCTACTCCCGAGTCATCATCTACTACAATTACACACACACACACACACTAGTTCACGATATTCCCTTTCCTCTTGTGACTTCACAAGCACCATCTGAAATTCCCTCTCCTCCTCCTGTACCCAATCCTCGATATCCCAATCGCATTCGTAAGTCTACTCAGTTGCCCGATTTCATTTATTCTTGTTATTCAGAGTCCTTTTGTTGTTTCCTATCTTCTATTCACAAATTGTCTGAACCTTTTTTCCTATAAAGAAGCTGCATTAGATCCTCGTTGGCAACAAGCTATGGCTGATGAACTCTCTTCTCTACGTAAGACAGACACATGGGATTTAGTTCCATTGTCCCATGGTAAACATGCTATTGGTTCTCGTTGGGTTTACAAGATCAAAACAAAAGCTGATGGTTCTGTTGAACGTTACAAGGCTAGATTGGTTGTTAAGGGTTTTACTCAGCAGTATGGTTTAGATTATGAGGATACTTTTGCGCTTGTTGCATAGATAGCAACTATTTGTACACTTATTGCTATTGCATTTGCTCGTCAATGGTCCCTATCTCAGTTAGATGTGCAAAATGATTTTCTCAATGGAGCCCTTTATATGGTTCCTCCTCATCCTGGTGTTTCTCATGATCTTGGATATGTTTGTAAACTCAAGAAAGCCCTTTATGGTCTCAAACATGCATCTCATGCTTGGTTTGAGAAATTTTCCACTATTATAACTTGTGTTGGATTTACCTCTAGCCATCATGATTCTCTTATGTTCTTTAGATCTACTTTTAATGGTCGTATTCTTCTTTTATTATATGTTGATGATATAATTATAACTGGTGATGATGTTGTTAGGATAAATGATTTGAAGTCTGAATTGGCTTGCCAGTTTGAAATGAAGGATTTAGGTCCTTTAGCTTATTTCTTAGGCATTGAGGTTGCTTCTTCACCTAGAGTTTATATACTCTCTCAGTCTAAATATTTCGCAAATATTCTTGAGCGTGCTCACCTTACTAATACTAAGATTATTGACAACCTTATTGAGGCTAATGCTGTCACGCCCCCGCTATTATTCAATTTTCTCGAATTATTTATATTGGAGAATAAATTCAATAACGGAAGCTTCAGTGCAAATAGCGGGAACGAGACGTATAAAATAATCATATTGTTCTTGTCTTTAGATTGGTTATCATTTTATAAGGCTAATTATTTGAAGTAACAAGTTGTTTAATTTTTAAAGAATCATTATAACTGAGTTTGCAATAAAATGTGAAGAATACAACAAGTTATATTAATAAGTATATTTCATTGGTTACCAAAGCAAGCCAAATCATTAGAAAGCTTTTACCTTGAAATGTAAGATTCAAATCATTATAAGAACTATCAATTCATTCCATCATGCATATATTATAAGGCGTAAATATATATATATATATATATTATAGAGAGGTGTGCATACCTATTAATACAAAAGGTAAAGTTCATAATTGTATTTGTAGTAACTTCAAAGATAGATTTCCACTACATGCAAAACTCTACTTCTGTTCGCGGACATACTCCAACTTGGGGCTTGCTTTTCAATCATTACGCCTTCAATCATATGCAAAATTGTAAAGAAAAGAGGAGTGAGTACAGAGTATTCAGTGAGTAACAAAACTCTTTGATTCATCTTTTCTTTGGAAGATTCATTTTCAAAAAAACTATAGAATGCACAAAGCTTTTGAATGCACAAGACGGTCCTACCACTAGTTAAACTACTACCCGTAGTGCGCGCAAGATTCATATCACTTCAATTATGGCCATATACATTTAAGTGTATCCACAAAATAATACAAGTACAAAGCAAACACCATACTAATCGTCGCCTATCTCGGTATTATTAGATGACTCATAGTATGGTAACAAAGCAAAGCAAAGATAAAATGGTTAGAGCATCAACTAGTGATTCAAATGTAATAAATCAATCTTTCTTTTCATTGCATCAAATTCCATGTTCATTTCATGGAATACTTCAATCAAATTCCATGCTTATTTTATCAAAACTTAATGAATGCAAAAATGGAATCAAAGTATTAGTTACTCACCTCTTTAATTTTCTTTTTCGAATGATTCTTTGATTTGTTGGTAAGTAAAGACTCTTTGAGTTGTTGACAAGTGCCCTTTAAACCTTCATTTTCCTAAATCAAAGTGGTGTTTCAAGTTGGATTCCTTATATACATGAAGAGGAGTCTTTTCTAAATACAAAACTAAGTCTTTGATAGGTTTCAAGGGTTGTTTTTCTCTTCTTACTATTTTTGGACGAATTTGCTCTTTTTGTGTGAAGTGCTTGAGCTTCACCAAGAAGCAAGACAATTGCTACAAGACAAAAATAGATGTGGAAAGGGAGACAAAAGGGCTAACGGGATAATTGAGATTTAAGGGAAATCCTCACATTCCCTCTTCCATTTATAGCGGTGGAATTTAGTTGTTTTTAATAAATCTTTGAGTTTCGCCAATCAGAACGTGACACTTGGCGCGACATGGCACCATATGTGTCAAGGGGTGATGTGGCCAAAAGAAGTTCACTTGTTTATTGCTCGAGAAGTCCTTATACTTTGTGTTGTCTTATAATTAAATCATGATCTTTTTGATTCATGTTACTTGAGTCTTTCACTTAACATGATTTTACAGTTAGATGATTAAACTTCAAGTCATGCTAACCAATAACCACATTCTTGTTTCTTAAGCATCATTCGAATAACAATCTTTGAGTCTTGCAACATAGTTGATACAACTCACGTGGTTATCCAACTTCATTGTCAAAACATCGATCATATTGTAAATAACCACTTTCTAATTCATTGTCAAAACATCGATCATATTCTCAATAACTATTTTCTAATTCTTGGTATTTATTTGAGTAACAAATTGTAGCATTTCAAGCGGTTATTCAATCATTGTCAAACTAACATTCACATTGTCGATAACTATATTCTAGTTCTTGGTATCCATTCGAGTGGCAAACCTTGTAATTTTGCAATTCAATGCCATCATGTTGCTATATTTTAATTCTTGACAATCTTGTAACTTCACCATTGATGCAATTCAATTAATCCTCTGATCTTTGGCTCTTGACAAATCTTGTAACAATTCAATACGATTATATTGTCATATTCTACTTCTTGGTGTTCAATTGAATCATAACCTTAAAAATTTAAGTAATTCCCTATCATCATCATTATCAAAATATTATTATTTTGTTTAATTCCTCGTTAAATTTTTACGGAATGTTACAAATGCTCTCTATTTGTTTTCTGATGGTGTCCCATTAAATGATCCTACTCTATATCTTACTATTGTTGGTTCTCTTGTTTATCTTACAATTAGTCATCCTGATATTGCTTATGCTTTGTACGTTGTTAGTCAATTTGTTTATGCTCCTACTACTATTCATTGGGTAGCTTCGGTTCGTATTTTGCGTTATCTTTGTGGCTCTTTGTTTCAGAGTCTCCTCTTTCTCTCCATCTTTTCCTTAGATTTCCGGGCTTATTCTGATGCAGACTGGGCTGGTGATCCCAGTAACTGTAAGTCCGCAACTGGATTTTATGGATTTTTGAGTGATTCTCTTATTTTTTGGAAGAGTAAGAAGCAGGCTGTGGTTTCTCTCTCCTCCACAGAGGGAGAGTATGGTGCCATGGCAATGACTACTACTAAGATTGTGTGGCTGTGATGGTTACTTTATGATATGGAAGTTCCTCTTTCCTCTCCTATGCCTATGTGTTGTGATAATAAAAATGCCATCCAGATATCTAATAATTCTGTGTTTCACGAACGCACCAAGCATATTGAGATTGACTGTCATCTCGTTTGTCATCTTCTTCAGCATGGGACCATCATTTTACCATTTGTTACTTCTTCATTGCTGCTAGCAGATCTCTTCACTAAATCTCATTTTGTCTTACACTTTTGTTTCTTACGTGACAAACTCTCGCTGCTCCTGGCTGTAGCGTCGTGAGTTTACGGAGGGATGTTATAATATTATTTATTTGTATGATTTATTTTAGTATGTTATTTATTATTTTATATAAGTTAGTCCTTGTGTATATAAGACATATGTAAATATACTTTTTGGTGAGTTCAATTCATTCTAGTGTTGTGCTCTTCCTCTCTTCTTTCTCTTTTCTTTCTCTTCTCCTTGGATTTTATTGTGATTTGGTACAACTATGAAAACCTCGATGTATTAGATGTATTAGGAAAATCGAATTTGACCATTTGTATTGTTACTTGGTCCGTTAGTTGCTGCAAATTGTCAACTTCTATCCTAACACTTTTTTATTAGATTAGATGACTGAAAGACAAGTCTTATTTGGTCTACCAAATGGATGATGAAATTGGCATGGTTCGCTTTTAAATTACATTTTTTATGTTTTTCATTTTTCGTCAACAATTAATCTGTCCAACTTTATTTTATAAAAAAGTAGAAGTATAATTATGGCCAACTTACATCCAACGCACGCAACTAACACTAGTATTATATTATTTGTCTATATAGGTAAGGGCTCTCAAGTATGGCAGGTTCATGAGCAATTTACAGTTGGAAAACGTCTTACAAAAGTTGTTGATATATACATCATAGGTTGCCTATTTAATTTCATTTTAACGCAGGGCGGGCACTCATTTATTGGCGAATTGATTGGTGGTGGGTGTTTTGTGAATATAACTATGGATAGAAAAGATCTCTTTCTCCTTTTGGACTTCCTAGAAGCACATGATCTCATTGATAAGCACTTACGTCCTAAGGCGTGTGACAGGTAATGTTTTGGTGTTTTCTCGTCATTCTTTTTTTGTCAAATGTGTTTCTATATCATAGTTTTTATAACATGTTGCATTGTACAGGCGGCGGCTAAACAAGTTCTCCAACACCCCTTTCTTTGGAAGTCTGGTGATCGAGTTGATTTCTTGAGAGTTGCTTTAGATAGGTTCAATTTGGAAGATGTCCAATATGATGTTCGGTACAGATTGGAAAGCATCAAATCAATTGTATTTTATGGTCAATATCAGTGGGATTACAAGTTAGAAAATGGCCTTAGGAGTGAGATTATGAATGATGTGCATAGGAAATATGATTTTTCTATGATGTTTGACTTGTTAAAATATATATATCAGACACAAGGCACCAAGAGCTTGGACCAGGTGTTACCAGATTTATGCCCCTAACTCTGCCACAAGCAATTGAAGGATACTTTTTCAGAAAATTTCCCAACATGCTACTTCAAGTTTACCAAATTGTTCTTGAATTTTACATGGACGAACTTGCATTTAAAAAGTATCCTTTTGGTGAGGAAGACGGAGATTAATTCCTTGCATTTTTGGCATTTTTTGTAAGTCCATAGAGAATGAACTTGTAAAATTTAGACAATTAAACGTGTGGCAAGGCATGGGAAACCTAAGAATTCTATTAATTTTAGAATCTCTTATTTTGAGATGTCTGGGATCAGTGGCGAAGCTAGAGATTGCAACTTGGGTATGCACAAATTATAATAATCAAAACCATCCAAACAGATCCTATATATAGCCACCCCTCTCCAAAAACTAGTACTTTAATTAAAAAGTTCTAGTATATTGTTTGCATAAAAAAAAATAAAAAAAAAGTTCTAGTATATTAGTATTACAATTGTATCCAACTTGACTTGTACTTTTGTAACATTGTCTTACATTACCATCAATAATATAAAAAAATATCATTTTCAGTGTACCCAATTAAAAAATTATTCAAAGTAATGCTTGAGAATTATGAAATCCCCAAAGAATGATTGTTTAATTTCTACGAATTTCATATTTTTAGTTCTATGTTTTCAAATTACCTATTACTTGGAAAAAATTTCTAAGGGGATTATCCATACAATTCCAGGTGTCCTCAATTTAGAATTCTATAGATTCCACAAAAATCAAGTGTATTCTATTTGGAATCCTATTGATTCTATAGAATTTCACTGTCCTCAATTTCTAGCAGATTCTTATGGATTTCGTTAAACGGTGGATTTATATGAAATTTTATGGATTTTAGGCTTAAAAATACACTTACATGATTTCTACCCTTAGATTCTCAGGGATTTCATAATTTTTTTAAACCTAGATAATTAATAAAAATTTATAATTATAAATTATCAAAACTCATTTTTTCTTATCACTCTAAGTTTTTAAACAATTCACATTCACCAATTTAAGCAAAATAAATGGTCAGTATCCAAAATAACATATTCTCACAATAACACGTATTTTTTCTTCGTTCTAGTTTTTAAAAAATCTATACAAAAGAAATTGTTAGTGAACGAGAAAGATTATTATAATATGATATTAAAATTCAAAATAATTTCAAAATTTTTAGTAATTAAAACCCAAATGAGCAAAAACTTGTTTTTTCTTCATCACACAATTTTTTTATGATCACATCATATTTAACCTTTGTGAAATAAATGAATGTCGAAAATGAAGTATTACCACATTATTAACAAATTATAGTATAATTTTATAACATATCCGTGTAGAAAGTATAATGAGATTTTATTATCATTATCCATTTTATTTTAAAAAACTATGAATTTTTCCTTTATTTTATTTTAAAGAAAGACAAGATTAAAATGTTCATTTTTTACTGACTTCTTATTTTTTAAATCATTGAGTAAGAAGTTATATAACCTTTTTTTTTTCCAAATTCACATCCAACTTGCACAAAAATAAAATAAGATAAAAGAAAAATTTGCAAAATGTTTAAATTTAGAGACAATCCTGTAAAAAAAGTTCAAAGATAATAACATGATACTAGTAATAATTTTTTAAAAGCTTTTAAAACTGGTTACCTAAACTCTTAAAAAAAAAAAGTTAGCTGAAGAAAATTTATTTTTTCCTATTAATACGTATTTTGTATTATTTTCTCGTATGCCAAAATTTATTTATCTCATGGATTTTGTAATAAAAAAATCTATTGAGAGAATATTGGAAATGATATGAAATTCTATTGATCAAATTTAATGTTGGGGACACTTCTTTCAAATCCTAGAAATTTCACTAAAAATCCACATAAATCTCTGATATAGAATTCTATAGAATCTTATGGAATTCTATAGAATCTTATGGAATTCTATTAAAATCTATGAATTCTATAAGAACCCATACAACTCAAAAGTTTACTTTTTTGCAACCAAATTTACTCTTAAATCTAGTAAACACAAAAATATACTAAGCAAAAAAGTAAAGAAATTAAAAAAAATGAAACGACAAGAGAAAAGAACAAAAAATGGGGAACCAAAGAAGAAGTAAAAAATGGGGGAGGAGATAAAAGGACAAGAAATAAGGAAAGAAGTGGAGATAGATGCGTGGTGACAGGAATAATAGTGTGGTGACAGGAATAATAGTGTGAATACATATATGATTTAAACTAGTGGTCAATAAATGCTTATAGAGAGAGAGAGAACAAAAGTTCTTTGGAATACGTGATATTCTCTTGCCTTCCTCCCCCCTTCGTCTACTCTTGTGCTATAACAATGGCATCTGAAACTCCAACCTTACATTCTTTAAAGAGGGAGGAAATCTCTGATAAAATTTTTTAACTTGTTAACTAACAACTTAATTTAACACTACCAATATAGATGCTCTAAGCAATTAAGCTTTCTGCCGTTGATTTGATTTTTTAAAATCCATGTTTTTTGTTGACATGTCTTTATCTGATGATGATCTTTTGCAATGTGTTCCCTGTAATTTCTGAACAAGAGAACACAAGGTTGAACAATGTACATGTGATAATATATTGTTAGAACATTTCGTAAATTAATAGGCTAGTAAGAGGGGTGAAATCTGATTTTAAGCTTGATGAATACTTCTACTTCAACCGCAAGCTGTGAACTGCGGCTTTAATTTGCAGTTGTTAGTGACAAAACACCCCTTGGAATCAGATGAAATTACACCCACCCCAAAAATGCTGGAAATTTTAAGACTACTGCCCTTCCAAATTTCTGCCAAATGTTGCAAATTCTCTTAACTCAATGTCACTCAATTCAGGTGTCTACCCCTTTCACTTCTCGTGTTACAGATCCTGTTGGATATAATTTTAGGGAAGTTGACAGGTATTAAGTAAATTGACCCAAAGAAAGCTGAAAAAAAAACCCAAACCACCAACGAATTCTGAAAACAGAATACAAAAGAACACACGACGTGATGGCCCAGAGGCCCCGATCTCGGCACCACCGCCTAATCTCCGTTGAAGCTCCACCGGAGTGGAAATGCCTCGATCCACTATAACCACAAAGTTAGTTTACAAATCGTTCACAAAGATCGAAAACAAGAAATCAACACATCCTAAACTCTACTGCTTTACAACTAAGAGTAATACAAAAAAGGCCTGCCACCACAATCTCCATAATTAAGAATCAACCCTAAATCACAAAGAAATTCACAAAGAATTACTAGAGCAAGAACCCTGGAGAGAGTTAACAGTAGAGAGCATAAAAGGAGGCGTGAGATTCATTCTACCCTAATCTGAAGAATGAGTAGTCTTTATACTGCAGATGGATGGCTAGGATGTATCTGCTATATCCAACGGCTCAAAATGTAGTAGCAACATATTTGACAAAAAGGTGTTTCTCAAAAGCTGAATTTTGTTTGGAAATAAAAACAACTGTACAACAGGCAAACCGTTGATGATTATCCTCTGTTCAGTTTACCAATGGGGAAGTAGTCAGTCAAATGAATGTAAACATGGGTGTAATTAAGTAATTGATAACATAGAAGAGATAGAAGAAGAACATATGAAGAAGAGTATTTTTAGGAAATTAGAGGTAAACAACCTGAGGCTTAACCCCACTATAGCTAAAGAAGAGAAACATGAAATTGGAGCTGAGGTTGAAGCTGTTGAATCTCAAACGGAGCTGAATCTATCAATTGAACCTAACCATGTATTGCTTTTACCAAAGGTCATCTAGTGTCATACAAATGACATCATATGACACCATACAATCATGTAGCGTGCATCAAAGCACACCACATGATTGCGATTTCCCATGTGGTGCGCCGTAATGCATGCCACATGATTGTATAGTGCCATAAGGTGCCATATGTATGGCTCCTGAATAGGACTCTTGCTTTTACATCTGATTTGCAAAATATATCTCACAAGCTGGAGCTGTTGGGTTTGAAATAGAGCAGAAGTCTGTAAGAACTGAACTGTTAATGCCACTATAAATACTGACCAGTTAGAGATGGATGAAGGTGTTAAATCTGCTAATTGCAAGGGTGCTGGTTTAATCACTTGTAGAGACTCAATAGAGTTGGAAAAAGAGTTTGCCTTGCTACCTACTAGTGCTAACTTGGACACACCCTAGCTATCGTACGTGCGCTGTACGTATTATGTTTCATTTTTAGTTTAAATCTACATAGATTTTGTTATATATTGTAGTTAGTTGATTTTTAATAAAAACCAAAATAAAGTATTACAAGTATTTGCTTTAATAACAAGATCCCTCACAGTTTTGAAAATCAATACATATGTGCCTATTTAGAAATGAATAAATTCTAATGCCTCTTTTCATTGCGTTGTCACCATGTTTGAATTCTCCCAAAACCTAGTACGTACTCCTCAAAAGTTGAAAGCAACTTTAGTAATATACACATTATAATAATTAAATAAAATTAACTAATACATTTACGTTGATAATAATATGTTGAATTGTGGGATCGTGGTCACCTTCATCTTCTAGATCGGGAAAGCCTGTGGATATTCAATGGAAACCCTCCTTTGTTTCCCCAAAAACTGGAGCCAGTGGTGTATCAATTAGACTGGTGGAAATAAAGAAACCAGATCTTTCTTTCCTCATAAATTATTATTTTTGTAACTACTTTATACTATTATATTTATTAATTATTCTACTTTAATATTCTTTTTTTTTATAACTATGCACATTAAATAAAAGCATATAAAGAAATAATATTTCAACTGTATTTTTAAAAAGAAAAGTAAACTATATTTTCAGACTAATGAAAAAGAAATAATATATCATTTTTATGAGACAGAGATAGTAATATTTCAAAATTCTAAATACTTAAAACAAACATCCTACCGACCACCCACACGTTAAGATTTGTTTTTGGACCAGCTGCTTTTCTCTTTTTTCTTCTCTCAACTTCCATAATTGATGCGTAGAATGTGGAACACCATCATGACGACCGTTAATTAACAAAATAAATAAATAAAATAAATATTCGTAAAGAAAAAGTATAAAGCTACAAAGTCACTGTTAAACTTCTTTATTTTGAGTGAATAATCTTCAAACATAGCGACATCTACTTTAGTTTATTGTATTAATGAGTATATAGTCGATCATGACTCAGTGAAATATAAGAACATGGCAAGGTATGATTATTTTACAACTTGTTCTCTAGAGCTTTATGGTAAAGAGTTTCATATTTAAAAGAGAATGTGTGATGGTAATGTAAAGAAAAATTATTGGGTGAAGTGTGAAATTTCTTTTTTTTGTGGAGAATATGTGTTTGGTATTTTGATTTGATAATTTTTTTTTTTTTTTTTTTTTTTTGATAAAGCTCTAAAGAACGAGTTAGTCTTAGTGATTCATCATTTCAAATAAAATTGTAATATCTAACGAACCAATTGCAATTTCAATGACTTGTGAACGTACTAATTCGTAAGAAAACGAAAAAAAATAGTTTGCAAAACCGTGATCACAAAGAAAATGACATTCCATAAAATAGAGAAGAGATTTTTTTTAAATAGAGTATATTATATTATATTTTAGAGTACTGTGTTGAAAAATAAAGTACTATTCAAGACTAAACTAAAAGTGTGCAAAAACACAAGGAATTCCTGCAGTGTACAGTAAAACATTCAAGACAAATATGAAGTTTTCCTGTTATGTTTTGGGCACTTCAAGGAATGTACTGATCCCTTTGAATATCTGGATATCCCTCCTTTCTCTCATATTCTTCCATGGAATCAAACTCGTATTTTGATTTTTGACGACTATAGTAGCCTTCCTCATTGCTGCTTTTCTCGGATTCATACCCGATATTTGGATTGTAATTCTCGTTCTGGATGTCATAATAGTACTTGCCGTTCTCCAATGATCTCGTGTCGCTCATTCCATGTGGTCCGACGTTAGTATCATAACGTTCGGTGTTCAAGTTCGAGTATCTGTTGTCGTACTTGTAGTTGCTGTAGTAGTTGTTGGCTTCTCTAGAATTCAACTTGTTGAAATTTTCATTGCTGAATTCCTCACTGGAAAATTCATCCTCATTGTTTTCTTTGTTGGTGGTTTCAAAAGGGATTTGATCATTGGAGTCCCCCTTACCATAAAGCCCATAATAAGAAGAATCTTCAATACTCTCAACCGGGGCTGGGGCCGGGGTCGGCACGTAGCCAGTTTCTGCTCCAAGGGGTGCCGGGACGTCGCTGACTTGGCTAGTGATGGGAGCTGGGGCTGGAGCCGAAGAGGGCAACGATGACGATGACGATTGATCTGGCTTTGGGACAGTACTAGGAACTGTCACATAGTTGTTGTGAGTGCTGAGATGAACATACTTGGAAAAAAACCTGCTATTTCTAGCGTCAATTTGGCTACAAGTAAAGAGCATTACAAGAAATAAACAAGAAAATTGTACTGAAATTGTAGCCATGGTAGCAGAAAGAGAGGAAAAAGAATATAGTTTTGTAACTTTGTTGGAAGAAATATTGTTGGTATGGGATCTTTATATAGGGAATGAATTTTCAATCCACAGGCGAAATGTCATGCGGAGATTGAGGAATTATAAGGCCGTGGGGGTATGAAATCATGACATTTTGAGAAACTTTGCGTGTGAGAATGTCTACCAAAATTAAGTGACATTGCTGGCTTGCAGTGTCTACGTGAGATCTTTTTTTTTTTTTTTTTTTGTGGGGATGGTAAAGGGCCGTGTCTATGTTACTTATAAGTAAGACTTAACGAAAAAATTTTGGGTACTTTTAGAATACTGAAAATTCAATATTCATGGCGAACGGAGAACTTATTTGTCTAATTAAGGACTCCAGTTTAACAAAAAATAAAAAATAAATTGGGCTCTAATTTATCGAAAAAGTTGTGCTCCTAGAAAGTAACCTGAATTTGTTTTTGAAAAAAAAAAACATGTATTAAAATGATAAAGTTTAAGTAATAAGGAGCGCATGGTCAAAAAGTGATATATTTTGTTTATAATAATAGTAATAATAAATCTGCAGTATATGTCTTTCTTTTTCGCTCATTTATAGAGTCACATTAATTATTGGTGCTTTATATGTTTTTTCACCTATATTTCAATTTAACATAAGAGTCTTTTTACTAATGTATTTAAATACTGTTGGTCTCACAAAAATAATTCAGTATATTATTTTCATTCATTTTGAAAAGATAGTCCAAATACTATATTATAAGCCTGTCTTTAATTTTTCATTTTTATATTTGCCACTAAATAATATATTTGTTATTATTTCACGACAACTATCTATGGATTGAAAGAATTTTCAAACAATTAATGAGATATAAAATTATATATAGAAAAATAAAAGTAAAAGTTAATGTTTTAACAATTTTAACTATTATTTCTTAATTTATGTGAAAATAATTGTTGAACTATCTTTGTGAGACAGAGATTAATACTTATTGCTAAATGATGGGTGAAATTAATAGTCAAAAGAATGTAATGTAGCATATAATCAAGTCCTCCTCTAAATGGGGTAGCGTGAAATAAGAGAGCGGGGCCAGTGTGTTCAATGCGGTTTAGTTAGTTAAACGTTCTCAACGCCTTTTTTCAAAAGGTTTGTCAACTCCTTCTCCTCCATTTATGCTATCGATTGAATGACTTGTGCAAAGATTAGCTCGTTTATTCATGACTTGTAAAATTTTTTTATATTATTCTGATTTTATCCTTATAATAAATGATACAAACGTGGTGTGAAAATAATTAACTATTATTAGAAGATGAAATTTCTATTTTAATGACTAACATTCCAACAATCTTCAATAGGGGTACTTTTGTGAACTGAGAAATAAATTATACTTTCAATAAGGAAACTAGACTATAATTTAGGATAGATGAAAATAGAAAACAGGTTTATCTGAGTGAGACGGAGGGAGTAATATTTCGTTTCACAAAGACAGTCATATATTTCTTTTCCATTCATTTATCCCAAAATATAAACCACTTTCCCTTTAAAAATATAGTAAAAATATAATTTTTCTTATACGCCGTTATTTAATGTACATTGTTATCAGACAATTTACCAAAGGGCTTGATACAACCCAAGGAGGGCAACCAAACAACAACTAATAGGCCAAAATAAACCTATCAATTTAGAGTTAATAGTGTCAGATTTGGACGAATAATATTTGTTTTTCAAGCAGAAACGAGGGCAATATTGATAAATACAAACAATTCAGAGGCAATTTAAAAAAAAAAGGACCATATTGCACAATTTGGAAATTTCAAGTGGTCCATTGTGACTTTAATGATTAGTCACAATATGACTCGTCACAGGCGAGTCACAACAACACAACTGTCAACTGGAACCCTAATCCTAATCAGAACTCCAACTCTAAACTTCAATTCCATCGTCACACGAGCACCACAATTAGTCACACCACCGCCAAACCACTGTCTGCCCGTAAATCAACCGTCAGCCACCACTAAAAACCACCGGCCCGCACAAACAAATACCACCAACATAAAAGCAATCACCAAAAACACTATCTGAATCAAATTAAAAAGAAAACACATAACAAAACCAGAATCAATGCGATCTGATTTTTCAGATATGAACATGACGAAGAGCGGTGAATGACATTTGAAATCAGATTACCATCGTGATCTGATTTTTTATTTCAGATCGTATCTTTCATATAAGAAAAAGACGGTGATCTGATTTCAGACGCTGACAATCGCTTCTGTTTTCTCTGAGCAGTCCTAGTAGACAACAGCGAAGGAAAAGAGGGAGAGAGAAAATCGAAAGACAAAGGAGAACACCATAAGAGAGAGAAAGTGGACACGTCGTAGAGAGAGACAGAGGAAATGATAGATGACACACAGAGAGAGAAAGTAACGGTGAGTGAGTGAGATATATATATATAGTGACGGGGCGAGGAAGAAGCGAGATGCGATGGGCGCCTTACATTTGCAAAGTGGTTCATATACCTCTCAAATTTTAAAAGAAGTCCCTAGAGTACATGATTTATTTTATTAAACTCAGAGACGAGCCACTAAGTGCACTAGTCTCGTGGCCAAACTCGATTGTTTTAGGGGTCAGATTGACACTTCAATTATTCTACCAGAAATTAATTTCTAAGGAATTTTTGGAATTTAATTTATTTTTATTACCTTTTCTAGTAACTAGTTGTTTCATCCGTGCGTTGCACGGGATAATAATACCAGATAATATAAATAATTCAAGAGAATTAAACATGATTGTATAAAAAGGATTTTAAGTTATAATATTTGATCGTTGATGCATGTGTGTAAAATCAATATAGATATTACCCTTAATGCAATATATTCATTAATGAAGATAAAAAATAGTCTTAAAAAAAAAACTAAGGAAAGTATTGAAGAAAATTTTTGAAGTTTGTATTAAGTTGCACGGGTAAATTTTTGAAGTTTGTATTAGGCTGTCAGTGTATAACACACGAGAAAATATTTTACAGCCAATAAACATAGCTTGAATAAATGATGAAGAATAATACATGTATTACACCAATATAGTAGAATTTGTTGTTTGGCCATTTTTAATACAAATCATAATTTTCAGACCTTTTTAATTTATAACCGTCGAAATATTTATATAAAATTTCTATGAGTGAACACCGACTTTTTCTACAAAATGCATGTGTGATCTATAGCCCCTTTTAGTTTTTTTTTTTTTTAACTTTTCTTATATGTATTAATGATATCTAATTTTTCTTAACATACACCTTCTATAGACTAAATATTTTAATATGTTAACATAATTTAGTCAGTGTTTAAAGAATTAAACCGTCATGACCAATTCAAATTTTAAACTTTTTGAAAGCCTAAGGCCCATAAACTAAGGCTCTATTACGCACAATCTTTCTCTAAGTAACTTAATATAGGCATATATTTTCAATTCTTTTCACTAAATAACTAATGTGGGATTATCTTTCTATGCTCAAAGTCACATTATCAATGAGCCTTGAAAAAAGAATAAAATTTCAATATTTTTTAATGAAAAATCCATGTGTGAATTCAATTATAACGTCCAAAAATCACTTAATTGCACTTTTATTATGAATTTTTGCTAATTATTTAACAATTTTATAAATTTTAGCATTTAGTTTTTAATTTTTCAATTAAAACCGGTTCAACCTCGATTCGACCCGATTCAACCTTTTAAATCTTGAACTGTTAGCTTTTCCAGTTCGATGATCGGTCTGGTTTTCTGAATATTGGCGAATACTTGAACCAATCTGGAAAGCAATCCGACGTTGTGAGTTAAACATGAATACTGTTTATCTGTTCAAAATAAACTTTTTTCAATAATGATTAATTAAAATTTTGAAATTTTTAGAAGCTCAAGGCTTATAAGCTAAAGCCCTATTATGAATAACCATTCTCCAAATAGCTTAATATAGGCATACGTCCTCAATTTTTTCTCCTAAATAATCAATGTGGGATTCCCTTTTATGCCTAAAATTACATTTTCAATGGCTCTTAAAAAAGAAACAAAATTTCAATCTTTTTAATGACAAATCCATGTGAGAAGTCAATTATAATGCCCAACAATCTCTTAGTTGTACTTTTATTGAGTTTTGCTAATTATTTGATAATTCTATAAATTTTAGCATTTATTTATTATGTTTTTAATTAAAACCGGCTCGGCCTTAGTTCGACTCGATTCAACCTTTTAAACCTTGAACTGTTGACTTTTCCAGTTCGATGACTGGTCTGATTTTCTGAACATTTGCTAATACTGGAACTAATCCGAAAAGTAATCTGATAGTGTGACGTAAACATGAATACGGTTTACCACTTTACAATAAACTTTTTTTCAATAATGATCCATTAAAATTTTAAACTTTTTGGAAGTTCAAGGCTCAAAGGCTAAGGCTCTAATATGCATAACCGTTCTCCAAGTAACTTAATATATGTATATATCCTCAATTATTTTCACTAAATAACTAATGAAGAATTTCGTTTCTATGCCCAACATTATATTTTCAATGGCTCTTAAAAAATAAATAAATTTTCAACCTTTTTTATTGAAAAATATATATGGGAATTTAATTATAATGTCCAAAAGTCACTTAATTGCATTTTATTATGGAGTTTTATGAATTATTTTACAATTTGATAAATTTTAGCATTTATTTATTAAGTTTTTAATTAAAATCAGTTATACTCGATTTGACCTTTTGAACCTTGAACTGTTAGCTTTTCCTGTTCAATGAGCGATACTTTTTTTTTTTTTTTTAACATTGGCGATGCAACACTCCAAGGAAAAAATTCAAAAATTCCATATTGATGTTCTTGGGATAATAATTGGCTCACTTCTTGCATATTATCCAATTAGTAGTAATCGATAAAGAAATTTAGTAATTGAATAATAGGATTATGTCATTTTCTAAGACTTTGTAAATATGTTTATCTTGACAAAAAAATGGAAGGATAAGTTGAGTTTAATATTGACTATTTTATTGGTTAGTAGGGTGGCCATAGGAATGACAAAGTGTAATTGGGTAACGGATTTGGGCAAAAGGATATTTGAACCAAAAATGCAACGCTTATTGATAGGTTAAAAGCTGAGAGGAAGAAAAAATGTACGAGTTTGGGAGAATTTAGATCAACTTTGCAAAAATTATGAAGTTTGGGGACTAAAATGAGGAAGATCGGAAGAGCGTCAATGAAAAGAAAGGCACAAAAAAGTGTTCAAGTCGATCGGAGCTGCGTGTCTCAAGGAATTTCGGGCCACAAAATCTATGATTGACATGGGAGCAAAATAGATTATCAGAAAGCTTATCGAGTCAGGAGTCCAACACAACTTTTGGATCTTAATTCTGAGTTTCCTACTAAAAATTATGAACGTTGGAACACAAGCTGCCAGTAGAATGCGGCCTCATGTGGCCGCATACAGATTATATGCAGCCGCACCCATGACCAGAAGTTTGGCATAATCAGCACAAAGATCCATGTGGCCGCATGTTAGCCACATGGACCCTACGCGTGCAAATTTCTTATTTCTGTCCTTATTTCCTTAAAACTCTTTTTATGCTTTAACTTGTACACAATTTTTAGAACTTATAAAGGGCGTCTAGCGTAGTCTTCAAGGGAGAGAGAAGTTACACCATACATAAAACACCATAGAAAAGAGGGAGAAAACCACAAGACCTTTAGAGGCTTGGGAATCAAGTTCTAGAGTCAAGAAGGAGAAGCTTGGTGCAAGAGTTCTTCATCTTATTCAAGAGCTAATTATCTAGGTTATGCGCTTTATTTATTTGTTTTTTTCATTCATGATGTGTAATTTATTCTAAGTTGGAACAAACGATGTAACCTAGTTGGGACCATAGTCATGTTTTCATACTGAATTTATGCAATTTATTTCTATGTTAAATTCTTATTGGTATATTGTTTCGTCTTCATCTATGTGGCCAATGGATGAATGAGTGTATGGACTTTTGTTGAACTCGAGAGTGGAATATTTAAGTTAGCTTATGCAATAAGAATCATTAATTTAGACAAGATAAAGAAATTTGCTTGTGGTTGGTGCGATCACGTAGGGTGAACTTCGGGGAGGCTTACATGAATTTTTTGTTGATTAGTACACTTAAGAGGGTTGTTAACGTGCTCACTTAGAGATAGGTGATGAAGCCTAATTTTGTAGGATTAACTTGCTTTGAGAGGAGTAGTTAGTTAATTTCGGGAGATTCAATCGGTAACATGGATTAATTGTCCAAGACTAGGTGGTCCAATTGTGGTGAAGTCGTGAGTCCTAACACATATCTATCATATATTTTCCTCTATATCTTTGTATATATTTTATTTTCTTAATTTTATTTACTTGTTTATTCATTCTATTTTCTCAAACACAAAAGATTTGATCATTCAAATAAAGTAAGAATTAGTAATTTCGGTACTCAATCCGATCCTCGTGGGAACGATAATTCAGACTCATTGTCTACTATATTACTTGTTCGACCCGTACACTTGAGGATTTCAATACACATTTTAAATGAACAAGTTTTTGGCGCCGTTGCTGGGGATTGTGATTGACATTGATACCATTTAGATCTAGCTTTACTTTGAATTTTATTTTTCAATTTGACTTGTTTGTCTTGTTCTTTTCAGGATGGATTAAAACACTAGTGTGTCTATGAAAACTATTAAAGCATATGGAGAATAGATGAATGGTTTACCAGCACAATTGAAGGAACATGAGAAGAAACTTGAGAGTCAAGAGATAGAAACTGACTTAGTGTGTGATTATTGTTGTGCAAATCATGCATCGAGTAATTGCTCGGTTGCACATCTAGCACCATATTGTGATCTAATGTGTAAATTCTGCGGAGACTATTATGAGCAAAGTGATTGCCCATATGCACACTTAGCTCCACAATAGGACAATCACGTAAATTCTCTATGGAATAGTGAAGGGCAACATGATGGAATTTCTCAAGTTATCAACCATTCTAATACTTTCCATGAAGAAAAAATGCCAACAACCTCCATTATAGAAGAAGAACATGAAAAGGATGAGAAAGTGGTCTTAGAAGAGTAAGCTCCAAAAATCACTTTCGATGATGGGGCAATTGTCAAGCAATCCTCTAATCTCATGAGTACTGAAATTGATTTTGTGATTCCACAAGACGAGGAGGTTGAAGTTTTCATAATACAATTTGAGATCAAAGGAGATGCCAGTCCATATTTACATGAAAAGAACAGAGTAAATTTTTGGGAAAAACCTGAAAACGAGTAGAAAGTCAATATTGGCACGCTAGGCAGAGCATCAAAAGCTCTATTCAGAGCTTAATCATGGAGTACATTGAGTTGAAGGGCTCATTTAGAAATAAAGAAAAAAATTTAGAGACACTTGTACTCATTGGAAATTCCTCACATAAGATAAATCTAAGCACACTTGGCAACTTGATTTGTGGAAATCAATTCTTGTGCCTCCAATTGGACCCATTCTTATTGGTTATTTATAAATTATCTCGGGTCATTTGGATATTTTATCATAGGTGGAACCCAAGAATTTTTAGGAAATAGTTAAGCAAATTCGTCCATAGATATTGCCACTCTTAGAACACCCTTAAAAGACCTTCAAAAGCACTTTTTCAACTCCTCAAACAAAGCATGTTCCATATACATATAGAACCATCATTCTAAAGGCTACTTTGCTTGAATATACCAAGGATTTGGAGGTATATTGTCACTCACAAATATCCACTCATCTTTAAAGACACAAGAGCTAAGATGAGTAATTCATTACTTTGGCTTATTTTTGGCATGCAAAAGTCTCAAGTATGTTCCAAATAAAAGCATGTGTTTTGGAGATTGTTGAAATGTTTTTCTTGCATAAGAACTACTAGAGTTCCTCTACCCATTCCGATTAGTTTGCTTTGATTTGACCCGTGCTATGACCCCAAGATAGGATGAGTAGTATGGAAATTGCTACGGTTTAATGATGGTTTGGAAATCCGGTAAAGGCCAACCGGAAATTTGTTGTGAATCCATTGCATTGCCATTATCATCTTGGTATTTGAAAGGCAATAAGGCGCGCCATGGGTAGTAGGAATTTCTAGTATGTGGGGCCTTATAATGCATTCAAAAGGTTCATGCATTCTAATGTTTCTTAAATTTGTGACATGAAAGGATCTTTATAACATTGTGGTAAACCAAAATAATGTATTACTCACAGGGTACTTTGTACTCATTTAGTTCTTTTTATCCCTTTTATAGATGATTTATCGAAGAACCTGTGAAAAGCAAGCAGACGACTGGGGACTCTCCCCAGATGCAAGTATGATTATGCATGTGATTGAGACCAATATTTGGGCGTACTACAAATATGCACCGGAGTTCCGGATGTATTTAGGGACTTCATATGAATACAATATATATTGTGCCTACACCCTCACCCACCTACACTGTGATAAGATTTGGAAAGACAAGCCAATGTTTTTGATTTAATTCTAATGCAATACTAGCCTAGTAAGGAAATAGAGATGGTAGAATAAATATATGAATGTATGAAATATAAGGCAAAGACATGATATGTAATGTAACGGTATAAGTAAAACTTTTGCTTAGATTGGGGTTCTCATTTTCCATGTAGAGACCCCCAATCCTATATACGGTTAGTTAATTAATAAAATAGTTTTTATGTAATAGATTGTGTTGCTTGTGTATATTTACTTTGATATTAACTCTTGACAAGCTTGTTTTTATATATACTTTCAAGTGAAACCATTCATGCAATCAAATTAATAAACATGAGAAACAATTCTTGCGACATGGACTTCAAAATGTCCCTAGGAGTATAAACAAGTTTTTGAAATGGAAAAGATATTTCGTGAATAATATAATCCTAGAGATCTAATAATATCACTATCTTGACAAAAACTTATGAAACTTGTTTGATTGACAAGATCGGACGATCTTCATTTTGTTCCATTAAAGGACTGCAAAAGCTTCTGCCATTGCCTAAAGAAACAACTTAACATTATACGGTAAAATAATGGGGGTGTGACAGGCAAATACTGGAACCAATCCGGAAAGTAATCCAGTGATGTGAGATAAACACGGATACGGTTCACTAGTTCACAATAAATTTTTTTCAATAATAATTAATTGGAATTTTGAACTTCTTGAAAGCTCAAGGCCCATAATCTAATACTCTATTATGCATAACCCTTTTTTAAGTAGTTTAATATGAACATACATCTTCAATTCTTTTCACTAAATAATCAATGTGGGATTCCCTTACTATGCTCAAAGTCTCATTTTCAATGGCCTTTTAAAATTTTAGCCTTTTTAATGACAAATAAATGAGGGAATTCAATTATAATGCCCAAAAGTTACTCAGTTGCGCTTTTATTGATTTTTGCTAATTATTTGACAATTTTATAAATTTTAGTATTTGTTTTTTAGGTCTTTAATTAAAACCGGTTCAACCTCAACTCGACCAGATTCAACCTTTAAAACGTTAAACTGTTGGCTTTTCTGGTTCAATGACCGGTATGATTTTCTAAACATTTACAAATACTGGAATCAATCCGAAAAACAATCTGAAGGTTCGAGATAAACACGATACGATTTACTGGTTCATAAGAAATTTTTTTCAATAATGATCCATTAAAATTTTGAACTTTTTGGAAGCTCAAGGCCCATAAGCTAAGACCCTATTATGAATAACCTTTCTCCAAGTAGCTTAATATAGGCATACATCCTCAATTCTTTTTACTAAATAACCAATATGGATATTTTCTTTCTACATCTAAAGTCAAATTTTCAATAGCTTCTAAAGAAGGAATAAAATTTCAACATTTTTTAATGACAAATCCATGTTTGAATTCAACCATAATGCCCAAAAAGTCACCTAATTGCACTTTTATTGAGTTTTGCTTTTTTTTTTTTTAAGAGAAAGTTTTGCTAATTATTTGATAATTTTATAAAATTTACCATTTATTTTTTAAGTTTTTAATTAAAACCCCTCCGATCTTGGTTCGATTCGATTCGACCTTTTGAACCTTGAACCATTAGCTTTTTCAGTTCGATGATCAGTCTGATTTTCTTAACATTTGTAAATATTGGAACCAATTTGGAAAACAATTCCATGGTGTGAGATAAGTACTGATACGGTTCATCAGTTCACAATAAATTTTTTTTAATAATAATCCACTAAAATTTTTAACTTTTTGGAAGCTCAAGGCCCATACACTAAGGCCCAATCATGAATAATCATTCTCCAATTATCTTAATATAGACATACATTCTCAAAATTTTCACTAAACAATCGATACATGATTCCTTTTACATACCCCAAGTCACATTTTCAATAGCTCTTAAAAAATGAATAAAATTTCAGACGTGTGCTCTTCCGATCTAGATCAAAAAATTATAAAATTGAATATTCTTTTACCATATTATTTTAGGTAAAAATTAATTTATTTCAATTGTTTAATTAAAATCGGTTAGATAACCTTACACCGCTAGCTTTTTCGGTTCGATAACTAGTCCGGTGTTCTGAACATTTGTAAATACTGGAGTCAATCCCAAAAAAAAAAATCTGATGGTATGAGATAAAGATAAATATGGTTCACCGATTCAAAATAAACTTTTTTAAAATAATGATCCACTAAAATTTTTAAACTTTCTGGAAGCTTAATGCTAATAAGTTAAGGTTCTGTTATGAATAACTCATTTTCAATTAGCTTAATATAGGTATACGTTCTCAATTCTTTTCATTAAATAACCAACGTGGGATTTTCTTTCTATGCTTAAAGTCACATTTTCAATTACTCTTAAAAAATGAATAAAATTTCAACTTTTTTAAACGGTAAAGATAAAAAAATATAAAATTGAATGTTCTTTATCTACATTATTTTAGGTAAAAATTAATTTTTTTCAATTATTTAACTAAAATCGGTCCAATGACCTTAAATCGCTAGCTTTTTCGATTCGATGACATGTCCGATTTTTTAAATATTTATGAATGCTAGAACCAATCCAGAAGCAATCAGATAGCGTGAGATAAATTGAAACAAAAAATTAAAAAAATCCATCGAAAATATAACTGCTCAAGATAAGAAATGGAAAGTTTGAATGTAAAGTAAAAGAAATTTGAGAAATCTTAGACATAATGAGTTCTATTAGAGGAAATAATGAAAATCTAGATAAAGAAAGAGAGATATTTCTAGATAGAATGAAATCTGATTTGACGATTGTGATTAAAAATTGGAAAATATAGTGATAACAATAATCTAAATTAAATATATATATAAATAATATAAATTAAAATAAAAATTAAAAGCCTATAATAATAAAATGAATGACCAAGATTGCAAGATAAAGTGAATGGCCGACATGACTTAACCCGATTTTGAAAGCGAAAGTAGGCGGGAAACGGTAAAACGGAAACTATTCTACTTATATATATATATATAGATATACATTAGACTTTTAGTATATTTTGTACTCTTTTTATGTTAATTAGTTTTCTTGGCTTTAAGAATTAGGTTTTATTGTTACCCTATATAAAAAGGTTTCATTGTAACACAATTAATAAGACTTTGATCATGGAATGTTGAGTTTATCAAATTGTAAGAGAGTTTTCTTTTGTTTCTTGTTCTTGCGACGAGAACAAATTTTGAACTTATAAAAAGGGGCGATTAAATTTTTGTGGCGTTCACACAGCTACTGTGTTTGGGTCTTGCATCTCCGGGGGTGATCGGTTTAATATATTGATCTTTTTCAAGTCGTGAACCACGGATCATTAGCGATCTTCAATCACAGCCGGTTAATTAGCTTTTTGGGGATGATTTTCAATCTCTTATGGGCTTGGTTGGCTTAGCTCAAACCCCGGGTTCGCATCAAGGCTACAAGATAGAATTACTCCTCCATCTCGTAAAGAAATTCCCTAGTTCGTTTTTTATCCGTCATCCCCTTTTCCTTAGATAATTTTTCAATTTTCTAATGTACCTTTTTTCTAGTGCATGACAGTCCATAATAAATGAGTACTAAAATGAAATATTAAATAAATCAAATGGTATATTAGGAAATATATTCTTAAATTATACTCCCTCCGTCCCACGGAGATAGGAGGATAGATATTTGCACACAGATTAAGAATCGCTAGGTAATATCACTACTAAAAACAGGCTTTCACCGACAGAAAACTGGTCATCGAAATTTCCATCTGTGAAGCCCTGTTTGGTAATACTTACCAACGGAAATTGGAATCCGTAGGAAATTTCAGAAATTTCCGACAGATTTTAACCTTCGGAATTTCCGAGAGACCGAAATCCGTCGGAAATTTCCGATAGATTCCGATATGTCGGAAATTTTCGACAGACATAAAAAAATAATAAATGAAAAAAATATTTCCAACCCAACCCGCGAACCGCAACCCATGGGCTGACCCACAACCGACCCGCCAACCCCCGCCCTGAACCGTTAGTAATTCCTTTCAATATGCAATAGGGGAGACTCGAACCTTAAACTTGGGGGTTGGGGAGTAAGTTCCCAACTACCAGGCTATTGTATATTCTTGTTAGTATGTTGACAAAAAATATATATAAAGTATCTTCTAGCCATTTTGTTATTTTAAAAATGATGAATTCTCTTTTTTAAGCATTAGACTTTATATATATTTATTATTTCATTAAACTTTATTATATTAAATATGTCATTTATACTCTAAATTTATGTCAGTGTGTTATAAATATAAATATTTTACCCCTGGTTTTTTATATTATATGTACATTGTTAATTAAAACTAAAAATAATACAAGAGGGTTTACTAAAATTTGTTAGAGTTTATTAGCCAGAATGTGATTTAAACACTAACCACAAAATAACGATGAAAGATTAAAGTTTTTTTTGTTTTATTTTTTTCATTAGGTAAGACCACATTAGAATTAAAATTTATTTCATATTATATATATACACATACATACATTTTACAAATGAATTGTCGAACATTATAAGAGTGTATGAAATTGACTTTTTCATAAGAGAAGTGTACATGTCATATATGCGAATAAAGTACATGGAAATGATTACATATGTTTGTTGTTGACTTTTTGCTCATTTTTTCTAACTTTAGTTTGTACTTTTAATTACAGATACCAAAACATAAATTATTTTCTATTTCACATCTAAGGGTTGTTGATTGTTAATAAGACTTTTAATTTTTTATAACGTTTTAAATTTGGAATAAAATTTTACTTGCTATATATTATTTAACTTATCTTCTAGCTTGAAAAAAAAAATTAACATATCTCTTGTATATTTTTCATAGTTTAAAAGTTAATGTATATTTATTATAGAACATTGTGCATATTAAAACATATTAATAAAGTAATTGGATGAATTATTATCATAATTAAAAAATAAAACTTATCTCAAACTTACTGAAAAAAGTTTTAATTAACAATATTTGGCATAATAAAAAAAGAAAACTTTTAAGATTTTATAAAGGAGAACTAAGATATATTTTTAAGTATATTTCCGATGAAAATGGATACTTTCCATCTGAAATTTCTGACGGATCTTCAAGTCGGTTAGAAATTATGTCGGAAATTTTTGACGGAAATTTCATGCCATCGGAAATTTCCGACGGAAATGATAAGCCGTCAGAAATTTCCGACGGATGAAATTTCTGCCAGTGATACCCTGTTTTCTAGTAGTGTATGGTTCAAACATTTAATATTATGTTTATTTTTCTATTTTAACCCTTATACATAATTAATGATTTAGAATTAATACCAATGACCAAAGTATGATTAATATTGATATGAGTACAATTATTCAAATTTTGTCCATTATAATTTTGTAAACACCTTGAATATTATGCCAATTTGATTAATTCATTTTCCCTTTGAAAAAATTAAATACAAGTTTGATATAATTAATGGGATATCTTTTTATAATGGACGAAAATGGAATAATAGACAATCTTTTTGGGACGGAGAGAGTATATTTCCAACAATAGTAATTAAGTTTTCTTAATATATGTGAAAAACGAATAGGGAATATCTTTGCCGGATGGAAGGAGTATGAAAATTGAATAATTAATAACCCTCTGTAGTCCGTCCTATTTACTTTGTCTACTTTACTTTTTACATAAATATTAAGAAATTTATAACGTTTGGGTGTGTAGCATATATATCATTTCGTGTTTAATCAAATTACCATGATTTTGTCAGATGACGTATAGTGCCTCGGGGCCGTGCGCGCGCGTTGTGTTCCTCTCCAAAAAAAAGTATTGTGTTTGTGCGTTGTGTTCCTGTCCAAAAAAAAAGTACAGTCTTATTGCGATGTTGATAGTATGGCGTTGTGTTTCTGGTACTCCATACTCTGGTTTTGTGAGTGTGTGACATACATACTATTTCGCGTCCAACAAAATTATCATAATTTTGTTGGATGATGTGTGATGTCTGTGTGTGCGCTGTGTTTCTATAAAAAAAAAAAAAGAAAGAAATATATTGTGCAAAATATTTAGAAAAAAAGGAATGTTTTGGAAAAGAAAATTTACAAATTAACTTCCTGAAATACCCTTAGTTAATGTCTGGCACATTTCAAAAATTAATTTCACATTTTAAGAGTAAAAATGCATAAGATTGTAAAAGATTAAGTTTAATGTATGGTCCCCAACATTTACACTTTGCATTAGTTGAGTCTTCATTCCTTTTTTTTTTTTTTTCAAATATTGCGGGTCTCTAACCTTTCGTAAATTAGTACATATGGTCCCTCTTATGACCTTAAATACTATAAAATTAACTTTTCTATCATTGCCTATTTATATAAAAAAGAAAAAGTTTTTAAAAAATAAAAAATAAAAAGAAAATCCCTTTCTTCTCCATCCTACCCACCCCACGGGCCCCCACCTTAACGTACCACTAACCCCTTTTCCAACCATGGATAAAATTGAATTCACAAACTGATTTTATTAGTTCTAAGTTCTTATTTTATTTGGCAGATTCAAACTTTGCCCTAGTAACAAAAATCTGGCCTTTTTTTTAAATATTGTTTTAAACCTTAAACCATTAGATTTTGTAAGAAGAAAGCATTTAATTTGATAATTTTGGTATAGAACTTGAAGAGGTAAAATTATTTTTGAAGTTAGCCACATTGTATAATATCTATTTATTTGAAGTTCTGGTTGAGCAAACATTAGTGCGGTGATGGTAGTAGGTTGGGTTGGGTGGAATGGAGTGAGTGGGCGGGAGGAGAAATGGATTTTCTTTTTTATTTATTTATTTTTAATTTTTTTAAAAACTCCTTTTTGTTTATTTAAGTAGGTAAGGGTACAAAAGTCATTTTCATAGCATGTTAATGCGTAAGGGACCATATGTGCCAATTTATGAAAGGTTAGGAACCCACGGTATAGGGAAAAATAATAGGGGTCCAGCTGATACTATGTGCAAATGTGGGGGACCATATGTCAAATTTATGTAATTGTTAATGAACTCATAAGATAATACCAAATATAGAAGTATGACCAATAAAAAAAGAAACGTGGACAAAGTAAATGGGACCGTGGGAGTAAATGAAAAAGATACAATAGGGAAATGTTGTTAAATTTACTTTCTAATCTACTAGGGTTAATTGTACTAGAGGTCACCAAACTTTCACTCTACTTGCAAACAGATTATTAAACTTTAATTTAACAGCAATCATTTCACTCAATTTTAATTGCCAGTAATATGATCATTGAACTTTCATTTAGTTGCAACAAAGTCACTCTATTAACACAAAATTGTTACCTCATCATCGTATTAAAGTCTAAGAAATCAAGGAACGTAAAAACCTAAAAGATACATTTTATTGGGGACTAAATATTGATAAATAATATAACAATTCACGAAAATCTCAACATTCAATATCTATCATGATTCATGACATAGTAATTTTAAATAATCTTTGATCGGAAGAGCTTATGGTGATGATGGGTTGGACAATTGATAGTTCAATTTTAGTAAAATATTTTCTAATCCACTAGGAAAGAAATTTCTAGACCCACCCCTTTTGTTGAATGAGCAAGTGTTCAATGAGCTTTGATAAATGTAGGGTCTGTTTGACAATCAATTATAATAGATTTTGATGATAAAATATGATTGACGTTTCATATGCATGTGATGAGATATATCACATTCATGTACTTTATCAATTTTGTTAGTTGATCTCTAGTGTATTTGTAATTAAATTTAATTATAATGCGTAATAATTGGTTGCTGAACAGATTTGTAGTTGATAACGAAAAGTTGGGACTACATAAGAACACATTATTGTATCCACATTTTAACACTAAATTGACCTCTTGTATATTCACGTGTCATTCTTGATTTATTTAATATGATAAAATATAATACTCATGAATAGAGGCGGTGATAGGTCGAGTGACTTGTGACTCGGCCCATAAATAGTCTGAGCAGAGCTGGCTCACAGCCCATTTGGACTAGGCAAAGCTTGGGTTGAGTCTCAAAATTAGGCAAGGCCCAAGCCCGACCAACCTGGCTGGCTCACTGAGCTGGTAAAGGGCCAGCCTGAATTTACAGGCCAATGTGGCCCATGAATGGAAAACAGACTGCAACCTGCTATTTAATTTACGGAGCACTACTGTTTTCTAATTACAACGCAAGCTGTTGCATTTTTCCTCTTTTTTATTTTTCTATTTAAAAAAAAAGAAAAGAAAAGCAAATAAAGTTAATTAGCCGAGCCCGCTGGCATCTAGCTTTGTATTTATACGGTCTTTTTTCGACTCGAGTTGAAAAAAATCCTAAGTGAAGTTGGGCTAAAAATTCAGGCTCGCAAACCAACATGAGTCGACTCATTAATATCTCCATCTTCTAAGTGTACGGAAATTTTATTTGTTAACGGCGGATAGAAGAAATGGCAAAAAAGGGTTAGCAACCAAAGCCATCTAGAAAGCGGGTGCACGTGCAAAGATGGTCTGAGTTTCTTCCTTTCTTCTTGACAAGTGATCCATTGATTTTTTTTTTATAGTAACTCAGCAGTTACCACTGCATGCATGTGATTTTCTGCAATATATCTTTATTGAATTCGGGCCACTTTTTACGAGTTCCGATTGATCTAATACCATATGTTATGTCATCATATAGTACTATTTGACCATGTGACATACATTGAGACACGCCACATGGAAAACTACAACGATGCACACCACATATCTGTAGAGCACATATGGTTTTATATCATTTTCACTTTTTGCCCTTTCTGTCCCTAAACGCCCCCTCCCCTTCCCCAAACAAAAAAAAAACCTACTTCGCATGTGCCATTTTTTTATTTTTTATTTTTGATTAGCACCAGGTGTCCCAGCTTGTGCCGGACTAATCCTGGGCCTCCAGACCCCCGCCTCTGGAACCCTAGATTAGGAAAATCACGGGATATGCTTCGAATGAACCCTGGTTCCCCTGCAGACTGTATACTTCTGCGCACATGGGGCTCTCTGCCACACCTCCTGCACCACAAGTTGATAATTGAATCCATGTGCATTTAGTGGGTTTCGAACTCCCACTCTGCTGCTGGAAGCAAGCCTTTGCGTTGATTTGCCGTCCAAATGAGCGGTGCCCGGGGGCTCATGTGCCATTTTTTTACATTACTTTAAGATCATCAATAGAGTTTTTTCAAAGGAACTAATGTTGGTTCCTTTAAAGAATTAACCTTGGTTAAAAAGACAACAAATCATTGGTTGCTTCTTGAAATCACAAGCAGTTTTTGTTTTTTGGGGAAATGTTAAGAAACCAACATTGGATTCTTAAAAAATTTGTCATCGATATTATACGAAAATATACTTGGGACAATTCGAATAAGAATCTTTACCTCAAGTCCCTTGATTGGAGGGATGAAGTTCAATCAATCAATAAAATGGTGCTATTTATGTGATGATAATAATCCATTGTCAAATATACTATTTCCTTGAAAAATATGCTCTTTTTACCGTTAAAATACTAAATTAGTTCATATCAATTTTATTAGTAATATCGCATTTTTGTGGTAAAATTCGACCACATAATTCAAAATCAATGTCAGGTACTAGCATTGTGGAGAGATGATGGCGACTAATGAAGAATATTGGAGAGAAAACTAATTAATTTTGAAATAAAGATAAGAAAATTTGAACAGCTGTAATTTTTTCTGCTTATAGGCTAGAAAACCTTCCTTACACACTGTCACTGATCATGCAAATATTAGTCCATAACTAATACATTCCGTAGTAGTATTTATTTTGATGCAAGGAGAGAAAAACGAGGAAATTAAAAAAAAAATATTCTCTACCAGTGATGCAGAAAAGCTTCGTTCCAACATGACCCAGACGAAAGGTAGAAAAACATAATTTTTAATTCTTTTATATTTCTTTAATGTTCAACTTTAATAATGTGGGTTAAAGAAAAGAATGCGCGCCGATCTCTATTTAACTCCAACATTCCAAAACAATCTACCACCATGAGCTACAGGTTAAATTACTCATGCATTGCACAAGTAGAAAGATGTAAAACATATTATTAGGCATTTGTATAATAAATTTGCAATATTTGCACATTTGTAAAAAATCGAAAAACAAAAATATACATTAATTGAATTAATAAGATTAATAGAGTTAGTAATCATGAAGTTCCAGATCGTTGAAAAGATATATGATCTACATTCTTGCATCTAATCTCTCATACATATGGATTAAAAATGAGGAAAATCTATTATCATCATTCAATATATTCGAAAACGTAAATTCAACGATAAGCATACAATACTATCAAATTTAAATTTATCATCTCTATAATTAAAGTTACCTATAAGATATTACAGATTCCAATGAATAATAGATCATGAAAGAAAAAGTATTAGCAACATATTATATGTATTAAAAATATTTGTTGTAAATACTTTTACATAAAGTTCTTGAAAAAATGAAATGTGATGAGAATTCAAATAGAAAAATGTTTTATAATTTACGTTTAACTTATTAAATCATTACCAACTCAAGGCATAGTAATTTACACCCAATCTAAATTTTCAGATATCATATGGTTCAATTGAAGTGGGGTCAGATATAGAAGTGTTTGCCAAAAGAAGTGACATTTCTTTCACGATAACGGAATAAATCATTAAATGTAATTAATCTAGAAATTGTGGGGAGGGGGGAATGCGATGGGATAGGCATTACATTTTAATTAATTTAAAAATAGAAAGAATTCTGATAGTAAAAATGGCAATGGGGTGGGGTTCAGGTCGGGTAAGCCTCCCCTGTACCTACCCTGCCCCATTTCTACCAATCTCACCACATACCCGCCTCATACACGTTTGAATCGAGTACGAGGTTGGGTGATTCGGGGTCAGATAGGTAAAAAATACTCATTACCCACACCATTTTTTAAAAATCCTAATAAAACTAAAAAATTTTAAAAAAATGAAAATACATAAAAAAAATCAAATAACATTAAACTCACGAACACACACATGACAGAGATAGGGAATGAATGAATTAAGTGGGATTAGAATTTGTTTTGAAATTGGCCTTTTAGATTTAATATTCTGCCTTTTACACCAATTTTAAAGTATAAAACTTGTAAAAATTTATTAGTGAAAAAATGTAACTGAAAAAAGGGCAAAGGGATGGGAGGTTTCATTACAAAACCTCCGAGATGGACTCTTATAATGATATCCATTGTGAGGGTCAGGAATGCAAGGGAAATATAAAAAATTGAGATGAATAAGTAATATTGTAAATGCAGCACGCTTTTGAGGGTTGATCATCCCAAAAATTATCTCTTCTTTCCTCATTCATTTCATTTTTAATGTCTTCAACGACGAACTCATGATTAGCAGCGAAGAAAAAAGGAATTGAGAAAAAATTATAAACGATTTTGCTCAAAATTCGCTTAATTTTTTGTATTGGCCTTCACGTTTTATATTACTTTGCTAAAATCCAAAAAATTAAAAATTTTTCAATCCACTTCTATGATCATCTCCCAATGCTCAAGTAAGGTCATGGAGTTGTGAGGATGAGAGAGATAGAGAGAAGATAATTATTTTAACTGAACGTGAATGAAAAGAGTTGTAGGAAAAAAAGAGATAGAAAAGTGGAAAGAGATAGATAGAAATTCAAAAATAATGATAAAA
>CAVNYN010274331.1:0-23904 GCA_963692815.1 Nyctanthes arbor-tristis
GTTTCTTTCGCATCCTCCAAACATAAAATTCTGCATAGTTACCCATTCTATTTCTTATCAAATACCATGACCAACCAAACAATTACTTATCTTTTCCTAAAAACATTTTTGCCTATCCAACATTTAGAAAAGAATCACAGTAGGCCATTCAAAGGCAAAAAGAAAAAAAAAACCTATAATAAAAAACTGTCATTACTTCTCCAAAATATAAGTCACAGTAAGCAGTTTGATTTGGCATTACACATTAACACAAAACAAATAAATTTACCAAAAACTTCAATTATGGGAATTCATTACCAAAAAAGCAGAACCCACTATCTGCAATTCAGCTCATGATTGGCAATTTCTCTTAAGCATTTCAATAAAAATTCAGAATACATGCTAGAAAGGAAGTCACCTAATTCTGGAGGAATGTCGTATAATTTACTAAGAGCCACTTATAGTTTAATTTAAGAAAGGAATGTCGCATAATTTGTTTCTTACCAGCACAGTAGTCAGTAGGTCGTTCATGGATGAGCACGCCACATAAGGGAAAGCTGTCGTTGTTTATTTCGTCACCAACAGTGGGTGATGTTTTCCGGTGAATAGATATAGACGAGTTTACGATCGCGACTTTGCTTCTACGCTAGCTTTGCAAATGGAGAGACTTGGTCGATTAAGGAACACCTTGCCGGAATCATCTTCAGCCTTTGCTCTGGCTCGCCAGAAGCTCAAACATTCGCTGAGAGTTTTGACCATTTGAGGTGGGTTTGGACGGGAGGTGTCGCAGAGACAATTTGGGGATTTTTGGGTTTGGGGTGGGTTTTTTTTTTTTTTTGGGGGGGAGGGGGGAGTTCTTGGCGCGCTTCTTGGTTTTTCCTTTTTTTATTTATTTATTTTTTTTAAGTAAAGAACCCAGCTAAAGACTATGCGAACGGGGCGTTCCAAAGTGGCATGCCAACTCAGTGGATGGCAGCTTAAGGCCGCCCACCATTACGCAGGAGAATAGAACTCTGGAAAGTAGCAGGGTGGCGCACTGGACACTCTTCTACTTTTATAATATATAGATTAGAAAGGGAGATGGATGAGCATTAGGCCTAGGCCTAGTTTTGTACCAAAAATCAATGAGGTAGATCTCTCTCTCTCTCTCTCTCTCTCTCTCTCTGGGAAAAAATAAGCATTTGGTTATTTTACAATATTAATAAAACCAAACCATAACAATGTTTCAGTTTTGATTTGGTTTGGGGTTAGCTCATGTGGCTAAGGGTTTAACTCCTTATCAGGATTACTCGGGTTCGAATCCCCATCATCTTCCTCTCCCCACCCCATTTATACAGAAAAAAAGTTTTGATTTGATTTGGTTTGGTTATGATTTCATAATAATTTATTTTTCAAAATTAAAAATTTACATGGGGTTTGAAATAGTGGACAAGAAGCTCTCTACTAGACAAATAATGAAGGTAGTATTTCGAGACTTATCCTATCAGCAGTGCTGCAATTAGAGTGCACAAACTATTTTTACAACTTCATCCAACTATTTGTAGCACAGAAGTGCAACTTATTGAATAGAGGATACTACCTAGAATTATATCTGGGGTTGTGTTTTTCATTTTTTATGATAACAAAAAATTTGGGATCTATTTGCTTGAATCCATTTGCATTTCGGGAATTATGAATTGAGTGATATGAACTTATGGAATTAAATATATTGTTACTTATGGTCACCTTTGGCTTTGCTTAATTATTTTTATTGGTACTTGTCGGACAATGGACTTAGAAATAGTTATATGTCATGCTTCCAAATTTGAATACATATTTCAAATAAGGAAAAAGAAAGAATAGGAAATAGCTTTTATATGAATATAGGCGGTAGACTTTTGATTAGTGTTTTCGCCTCTAAAAATGCAAGATGTGCGGTGTTTAGGAGATCGGAAGAGCTTTTTGGGATATTGTAATGTATTTTGGTAATAATATAGTAATCTTTTAGAATATGATTTTTCTATTTTTCTATTTTTATTTTTTTGGCTCTTTAAATTTAATGTTCGATATATGTATCTTTCGCTCTATATGCTTTGTTTCGTGATAAAAGGTAATTATTTGTCACTATATCGGGGGCTTATTTTTCGAGCTTGTCTCAGGCCTTAGAAATGATAGGTTGGCCCAGCTCATGGACTAAATCACTGAATCTCTTAATTCAGGCCTTAGAAATGATAGGTTGGCCCAGCTCATGGACTAAATCACTGAATCTCTTAATTATGCAAATTTCTATCTAATCTTCCTACTCTGTGTCTCTTACGCCAATATATTCTTTCCCTTTTTCCCCTTTCTTTTTAATTAATTGAATCTCTCTGGTCTCTGCCACTATCATTCAATGGTTGAATGATACTTTGATCGTGTATACTGAGAAAGATGTTTTTGACACTACTGATAACTATATAATTTTACATCGTCATGAAATTATGAAACCGTGTAGGGTACATTGGTAAAAAGGTCCTACAGTTTTGTAACTATGTTTTGCTATTAACAGTGGAAATTGGAAAGTGTAGTGTTGGGATGTTGCTTTCTTTTTTGCCTATTACTTGCTAGATACTTTATAAGTAAAACTAGTACTTGCTCCCGTGCGATGCACGGTCAAATTTCATTTAAATAATATATGAGCAAAGTAATGAGCAAAGTAATGAACAAATTATCATTTTAAGATAACAAAAATAAATATTTTGTTAATATTAGTTAAAAATTTTGGAAATCTCATTATATACAACATTTGTAGTTTCATTAATTGGCTTCTCATTCTTAATTCCTTATCGCATATAAATATTTTCAGATTGAGATGATTCATAACTCTTGACACTACTACGTAGAACTACTATAACTGAATATTGACTTTTTAAGGAGTACTCGAAAAAATGTTAACGTTGACTCGTTTTTGTGTCATAAAAAGAAACAATTAAAGTCTATAAATTAACATTGATACTTATAGTAGCCATAATAATTTAAAACAAGTTCAATGTGCCTTGACATTACTTCTCCTGTAAATTACTTCTGATGTTATAGGGGATATTTGGTAACTACTTTTTCAATAAAATCTATAAAGACAAAATAAAAAAAATATAATTAGAAATACATAGTTTACATACATAATTCTTTTGTATTGAAAAAAAAAATATACATGATCATACCAAATTGACCAAAAGAACCAGAAAAATATCTATTCTAAATTTCAGAAACTGTTTTGAAATTAAAAACTTATGATGGGAATGACTTATCACTAACTACAATTACATTAGTACTTGTCATAAATCAGATACAGCAAACGTGAAAAGTTATTTCAATTTTTTCTACTATTATCAGCTAACGAAAAATTTGAGATGTAGCAAACCATACTTTTCCTTATTTTGTTTGTTCTATTTTGAAATATGAGAAGGATTAACAATCGCATGAATTCTATCTCCTTGACGAAGAAATAATAGAAATTATATTAAAATCATAACTTTATGTGTAGAATAAAAAATTATAAGAATTAAATTTTAAAAAGTAACCTCAAGAATGGCAAGTAGCATTTCCAAAATTCGAGCGACTTTTTCATCAACTTTTGTCGGAACAGTAAACTTTCTAACTCAATCTTTAATAATCTAATTCGACTTGCTCTTGTTCAAGTCTTAGAGCTAATACCAAAACGGTTTAAGGAAATTAAATTAAAAAAAAAAAGAAATGAAAAAAATGAGGTTCAAGCTGTATATAGAGAGGAGTAGCGAGTTTACCAAAACAAAAAAAAGGGAGATATTCGACGGTTATCAATAGTGGATGGTTACGTATATTAGTAGAACGGTTTAAACAATATATATTTTGGAAAAAACAGTTCTATAAAACTTTTCAATATGTAGGAAATTAAGTAAAAATAAAAAAATGAAACAAAAATTCTCTCAAACAGGAATCCGAAACCAAATTGAATATTTTCCAATTGAAGATTTAATTTTACTTTTGTTTTTATTAATTTAGACGCGTTGTGCATATCCGTTACCAGTTTTCCTATAGAGTCTATTGGATATCATCTCATAGTATCCAAAGGATCATGTGGCAAGATCTCATTATACACATGATAGATTCATTTTTAATGTGTCCAATGAAATTCTTACTACATAATCCATTAGTGGACTCCATAGAATATGTGTACGAGTATCTCTAATGCTCATTTTTATGGACCTAGTACATTGAAAGAAAGAGTGACTCAAAAAATTCTTGGGCCTAGTAATTTTATCTTTTTTCATTTTCTTTTAATAACTTTTCTTTCATTTACATTATTTTTCCTCACTTTCCTCCATCGAGTCTCGTGTAAGGTCCACAAATAGACCCCTATCTTCACTCAATCCACTACTATTTTATCATTATTATTTTTGAATTTATCTCTATCTCTCTCCTCTTTTTCTTTTTTGCCGCTTTTTTCTCTACAGCTCTTTCTATTCTTATTTATTTAAATTAATCATCTTCTCTCTATCTCTTTCCTCCATATCACTTTTACAATGCACCCTCCCATTAAATAAGCTCAAACCCATTTAAAAAGGTCTAGCTGCGCCCCGGTATGGTCTCCTACAATCTGGGCCGTAGAGATCATCGCGGACAAACGCGGCCTTAATTATGTATCAATTAATAAATCCTGTTCGAAGGGGGAAAAAATCATACGAGAATGCAATGTTTGAACAGATTCTTGATGTCAGCTACGAATTTGCCACCCACTGATGCTCCAACTTGCAAATCCGGGCTTCCACAATTTAAAACCGGAATTAGAAGCCCCAAAATTGGGTGCATCCGAGAAGATTATGATGTTAAAACAGTTGCAGTGCCTCCCCATGTAAAAACCATCACAAGCCTGGTGAACCCATTTGTGAAACACTGCGTCAAACTTCGCCAGAGCTCCTCTTATCGACACTCTCGTGGCTTGGTTCCTGTTGTTGGCACTACTCCTATAAGGTCCCTTCTTTGCTTTATATCTAGTTTCGTTGTGTTTTTGGACTGTGCCCTGAGATATTGTTGATTTGGTCTTAAAAATTGTGTATCTGCGGTTTCCACCGCTACATTGCGGCTGTTTCTAGTAGAATTTTGTTTATATGTGCGTGCGCGGATGACTGGTGCATACAGATGTCTGCGCCAAGAGCTTTCGGGTTTTTGTCTAATTCAAGAAAAAGATGGGCCTGTGGAATCCTAGACATTGATTCTCAATTTTCCTTTTTCACGTCTTTTAACTTGTTTATGCAGATTATAGAGACCAGATGAGTTTGCTTTGTGTTTGTAGGAATTCCGCTGAGCAGATGAAAATTCCTAGACACTAAAGATGGATACCATGTTATCCATCTCAAATTTGGTTGAATGCTTATATATGATTGTTGGACTTGGTAGGACATATCATATGCATATATTGGGTCCCTCCCACACCGTGTCTGATAATGTCAAGTACATCCTTTCTTGCTTCTGTATATATACATATGCAGACAGCAGATTGTGATCTGGATATATCCACATACGGCTTGAAGCTTTACAATTTCGTATTTTCAATATTGTTTTGCTAACGAATTCTACTGGGGCCTTATCTTTCCTCCTCTTCATTTAGACTTGCTTATCTCACTCCTCTTTGTTCTTTGAGAAGCTTATGGTATACAGTCAAGAGTCTGAAATCTGGAAATAGATGTAATAAGAGAAAAGATAAGAAAATTTTTACGCTCGACTTTTGAGATCTGATTTTGGAAACCTCTCCAGGGAAATATACAACTTTCAATTGCAAGATAGACTTACAATAGAGTGCTTACTTGTACTCGACAAATATGATATTCCTCAAGACATAGCTTGTTCTTCTACTCATGTGGTTCATGTCAGCACAGCTGTAATGAGAAAGCTTTCTGGGGTTCAGTCCATTGATTCTGTTGAAGTCATTGCCTTGATGAAGATTCCTTCAACATATAACAATGTCAGCAACAGCTCGAATGAAGAAGATTGTTGTAGATGGTTCCCTTCCCCACGTCGAATTCTAGTTCTTGACGGAATCCAGGTTTCCTTCAATTACGAATTTTGAATTAGAGATGTGTGGCCATTTGCTAGGTCTGTTGTCTTTCAATTCTTGTGCTAGTGCATGGCTTTTTAAAGAGTAAAGACAATCCACATGCATGTACATGCCTACAAATAATATGAATAGAGTGAGGCTATCATAAATATAGATAGAGTAAATATAATTTCTAGATTATGCATAAGGTGCCTTGTAGAGCTCTTGATGTTGGCCTATTGAAAATCTAGGGCATTGTATTGCAAAGAAGTGGAAGTTGCACACTGACTGATGAACTACCGTGGCGTTTAGATGTTTGATAACAGAATGATGTGACATTTCATGTTTGACATTGTACTAAATAAGTAGGAAAAGAGTGGAAGTCCTGTGTAAAACTACTCATTCTTTGATTTTCACTCAAAAACTAGTAAAATCAAACTTTGGATAGTAAATATGAGAATTAGCGTACTGCAATATGCTGTCAAATGTCTACATCTGCTTTCCAGTTTGATATTTGGACTTTCTTTCTATTTTCTATTACTGTTTACTGCAGGACCCTGGCAACGTGGGCACATTACTTAGATCAGCAACGGCCTTCAGATGGGTAAATAACTAGGATGCCAATTGAGTTTGTGTTTTTAATGCTTTATGAAGATCACAACAGCCTTTAGATGCGTCACTTTTGTCGATTGATTAATTGAACTTCCTACCATCTAAATAAGCATTTACGTATATGTGTAAGTACTGGAAGGTTATTTGTTCCTGAAGAAATTAGTTTTCATAGATGTCACCTGTGTTTGTACTTTATCCGCAAACATCTATAAGCCTGTCTGGCATGTGAACATTACGTATTTCCTACAATGGCAGGTCATGCATTTGTCTTTGTTCCTTTGCTTTTCTATCCTCCAGTAAACATTTCTGCAATTCAAATCTGATTTCCCTCAGTAGACATCTAAATCTGCAATCATCTAAATCTGCAATTCAAATCTGATCTTCCCTCCGAGTCTTCTCATTTAGTGCTTAGAGAAATTGTAACTCTAATTTCTTTCTGTAACTTGATTTGATTTCTTCATCCGGAGGACACGTTTGCAGATAATAAACAATGAAATACATAGTAACAGATTTATACTATTATATGTTCCATGCATGTATGAAACATAAGAAACTAGGTACTCATGGCTAAAAATTTTAAGCCAGTAACAAAGTTGGTGAAGCCAATTTTATTATCTCCTTTTCCCTTTTCAAGTAACAAGTCCATGATTTTATTTTACTTGAACACCTCAGCTTGCCCATCAATCCTTATGTTGTCTTGCTTGAATACCCTCTCTTTATTTTATTTTGCCTATATATGGACGCAAGTGCTTTTCTTTAGAACTCTCCTTGGAATAGAAGAATTCTTTTGGCTTTTTTTTTTTTTGGTGTGTGTGGGGGTGGGGGTGGGTGTGTGTGTGTGTGAGAGAGAGAGAGAGAGAGAGCTCCCTGCACCATGCGTGTAACTCCTACTGCCTGGACACATTTGTTTGTAATTGTATGCAGAATTAGATATTTTCTTTTATTCAGGGTGCTCTTGCCTGTGTACACGATGAGAAAAGAGATTTAGAGTGGGAGTCCGGAAGTAGGAGATGATAAGATATCAACCTCTATAATGGAATTCAAACAAGTAAATGGATTTTACTGAATTGAGTAATCAAGAGAGTCCAGAAGTAGGAGATGACAAGACATCAATACCTCTATAATGAAATTCAAACAAGCAAATGGATTTTACTGAATTCAGCAATCAAGATACTCAAAACATTTACAGTTGAGGCAATGAAAAATTGTACATAAAAGTTAATCAGAATGTTCTAAGTGAAAAATGTCAAAGACAATAATACACAGTTCATGTCATCATGATTGCCGCATGTAAAGAATGATAATGTCCGTAAGTGTCTTTATTTTATTTTATTTTTTATTTTATTATTATTATTATTTTTTTTTTTTTGTTTATCTAACGAAGATAAATGATCTGTAGGAGTGGCTGCATAGATACAAAAAGAGATGGCTGATATGTGCCGCATCTCCTCTTAATTTTCATAAATTGCTTTTCACCTGTATGTTTGTTCTATTATTACTGGAACAGGATGGCGTATTTCTACTTCCCGGTTGTTGTGATCCATTCAACGAGAAAGTGCTCCGAGCTTCTCGTGGAGCTTCCTTCAGATACTATTACTTTCAGATTCCAATAGTATCTGGTGATTGGATTCATATAGAATCTCTCAGAAAAGAATTTCAAATGAAAATGCTGGCTGGCCATCCTGCAGACAACAAGAACTTGGAGAAAGTGCATGAGCTTTCTCAAGATTTTGCACACTCTGTAGCACAGCTGCCTTTATCCTTGGTTTTAGGAAGTGAAGGAGCAGGTCTTTCGGACGATAATAGGCAAGCTTGTGAGCTCATAAGCATTCCAATGGCCGGCGAGTTTGAATCTCTCAACGTGTCAGTAGCCGGTGGCATATTTATGTTCCTGCTGCAGCCTGAGATCCTTAGAGTCAAATTGGTTTCTTCTTAAGAGATGATTCATCCCAAAAGAACCATATTTATTTGTACTTTCTTTTTCTTGCACTTAACATTGTACTTGTCAGCACTTTTCTGTTTTTCCTTTTATTACTACCATCCTATAGTTTTATATTCGAATTGTTGATCCCCTGTAATGTAGACTTAATATTTACTTATCTTGTGACTGTTCCGTATGACTTGATTGAAAAGAACTGTAGGACAGTAGGAGTGTTCTTAAAGATAATTGCCTGCCTAAAGTTGAGTACTACATACTCTGCAGGACGATTCTTGGTTTCTGGGCAGCACATAGGAGAGATCGGAAGAGCGTCGTTCCAAATTCCAGGTTATCCTAGCACGTGTTTGGGAGAATGACACAAGTTGATATTTCAAATCACAACAGGATAAACTGGGCCGCTGGGCATCTACTGTATCAAAAGCCCTTTTACAAGACTAAGTTCTGCATTTGTCCTGGCCCAGGTCAACAGTGCTCACATTTATGGGTGTATCCCTGGTAAGAATTAATACTTCTAGAAATCTGATATTAGTCATCGATCATTCTTTTCTGATTTATATATAATCCTTGCATCTTCTGTGAACAGCACAGAAAAAATTTTCCAACAATTTGATGGTTATAAATGGACCTAACAGTCAAACCTATGACAGGATTCCATTTGCTCTCCAGGATTTCCTTGTTATAGGGTTCTCTTCATTGGTAACTGATTGGTAACTAGTTTTGCACACTTTGCTTGCCAAGGATGTAAATATCATCAATTTTTAAGAGAACATACTTTTTCAATGTGGTTTGGATAAACTAAGATTTGGGACAAGTGTAGAAAAACTAACCTCCACTTCTAAATGGTCAAATAAGTCCTTTCAAAAGATGATCATGCTTTCATCGACAAAATTGTAATTACAATGAATGGGAAGCTATAACTTGGTTAAAAAAACATGAATAGAGGTTACGGGATTTTTTGGAAAAAAAAAAAATTTTAAATAATATGAATTAGATAGCCGTTGTCTATGGCATTTAATGGGATAGAAGGATTTGCATGCCTTGTTATACCTTAAGATACTTCTTCCATGTCATTCGCATTTATTGCTCTGAGCTAGATTCTCGTTCAAAAGAAAATCTTTCTGTATGGTTTCAATTGCAAGGTGTGGGACTTGTCCCACATTGATGAAAAAGATGGAGATTCATGTCGAATTTGATTTAGCTATAGGACTAGTACCCCATCGGAAAATTATAGTTACGTTGGGTTCATAACTTAGTAGGCATCCTCCCCTTATTAGCTAGCTTTTGAGGGTGAGTGAAGGTTGCAATAATTTATTTATTGAAAAGGGGAAAGAAATTCCAAAATAGCATTTACTAGTTCTTATCAATGCGTATTTTGTTTTCTTAAATGCATGCATTATGTTGTTTACAGTAACAACATGAATATATGAGAAGTGACGAAACCCTTCTACAATTGCAATGTTTGATGAGAAGCTTGGAAGATAAGAAAGTGGAAAGATTCAATTTCTCTCTATGAACGACATTTTTCTTATGCTATAGCATAGAGGAAATTCTAGCCTGCCACGATGGGGAAGTAATCCGGCACAGAGATGTCCTTTATTTTGCCCGGTCGTTGAACACTAATAATGGTGTATAAGTTACCTCTTTCAGTTTCACTCAGGGGTGAGCATCCGAGATGGGGTTGAGTTCCTTGACCAACCCGAGAACGACCCTGAACTATATGAAACCAAGTCGGACTTGATCGGGGTAAGTGAGTTCAAGTGGCTTGGGTCGGTATTGGCCATTTTCGACCTTTTTTCTCTTATGGGACTCCTCCTTTTTTATGGATTGAATTGGTTGGGTCGAATCGTCTGAGCAGTTTGTTGGACTGTCATCCAAAATTTAAAAGGACGCTCTTCCGATCTCATTAGAGCATTCTACATGGATAGTGTTAAATTTAACTAGCCACATAATAATCAATAAGGTGTACTTTAGTAGTTGTTAGAGCACCTTCAGCAGATTCTTTAAATGTAAAATGCTGTTTAAAATAAGAGGAAATGAGAGGTTTTACACCCTTTTGAGTAGTCCAATCTTTCTTACACCATATGTTGAAAGTATTTGCAATTATAACTCTTTGTATTTCAATTATATCCTTTATTTTCTATGTATTTTTCTTAATTAGATCGGAAGAGCGTAGTCGTCAACATAGATTTTTCGGTTATTTTTTTGGGTTTTCTGCGGTAAGTTGTGATGGTGGTTATTAATTTTATTTATGTATTTTCTTGTTACATGGGCATGTTACTACATGGTGGCGTTGCCGGATGTTGGTGGCGCGATTGTTATCAAATGACAACCGTAGTTCTTTTAAATGATAATTAATATTAAATTGAATATAATAATAATTGAATTTAATAAAAATTGGTATAAGGGTAGTTTTATACTAGAAAATGGTATTTTTATAATTACTTTTAGTAGAAAAGGTATTCTTTAAAACCCTATCAAAATAGTAAAATTGATCTAGCACTATACATATTACGGTATGGCATACCATACCATATTTATGACGTCAGAATGAAACTAATCAAAATAGAGGGAGTTAGAGGTTTTACAGAGTCTTGAGTAGTCCAATCTTTCTTACATCATATGTTGAAAGTATTTGCAATTATACTTCTTTTGTATTGCAATTATGTCCTTTATTTACTATGTATTTTTCTTAATTTTTTATACTAGTTTAAGTATTTTATTTTATTTTCTCATTATCTTTTTTTCTTTGACGGGCATTATCTTCTATATAATAGTAACCGTAACTTACTTTTTAATTTTTAAATGGGATTCCAGATCTTTTTGTGTAACAGAATTTAGTATTTGAAATTCTTAAACTGATTAATGACTTTTCCTGAAATTAAAACAGTAGCAATTTCACCCATTCTCTGCCTCTTCTGTGATTGACGATTCATGCAGGTTTCCTCAATTTAAATCTGTCTACCATTGAAGCTCGTTCTCTCATGAGTTCTATCTGTCACCCAGTTTCTGAAATTTTTATGGTCTGTCCAGCGTCATCTACTTCAATCTTGTCATCAATAGAAGATCAGAGTTTGATTTTTCACGTCTTTTCTCTCCTCGCATTAATGCAGTGGCAGAAAAAAAGGGTCAACCAAGAGAGGAAAAGGTGTTCTGGGAACAAGAAGTTAAAGAATTCTTGGACCAATCATTTAGAGAGTTTGAACAAAAGGATGATCCTTTCGACACTAAGACCACCCAAAAGGGACATCGCTATCTAGTTGGTTAAGTATGCCAATGAAAATCAGTGATGAGTTTTATCGGGGATCTTTAGTGTAGTGCCTCTAGATTCACACTTATGTATTTTCTCTGTTTCCCCGGTTCTCTGGTCTTTGTTTTTTTTGCCATGGCAAGTATATGGATGGATGATTGTGTTTTTCTTATCTTTTTTTTCCAGATGATGGTTGTTAGATGCTCTGCTGGGAGATATCTTTTTGTAAAAGATCTCTTGTTCTCTCTTTCATGTGCAATGGAAAATGGTTTATGTTCTGTTTCTGAATTTTTCAGAACTCATCTTTTCATTGATTTATGTTCCGTATACATTTTGTTCTTAGTTTTAGAAGTTATGTTTGTTATATGAATGGATTGGCAGGGTGTGTTATCTGTATCTGTTGACTTCGCTCCATTTTTTCCTTCTGGATTTTTCAGAAGTCATCTCCTTATTGTTCAGAGTTCTGGCTTCGTTTTGCATTTTCGGAACTCATTTTGTTATATAAATGGATTGTTGCTTAACCATGCTTCGTGTAAACAGATTCCAATATGTGTACCTTGTTAACAGTTGTGTAAATAGGTCTTTTGGTTTGACCGTTTCTGTTTCTACGGAGGGCATATGTTCATGTAAACAGGTCTTTGATTTTAGCAGCTCTAAATAATAACAGCCTTTCCTATTGGTAACAACTTACCAATTGTTACCAGATTTGAAAAAAGACTGTAAGCTACCAGTTGGTACCAACTGTTAAAATAATTAAAACGTATATACCCGTCACCAATTCTAAGCCAAGATGCCATCAGTTCTACCCCTAAATTATATGTTACCCTTACCACGTTAGTCTTTTCATCTGCTTTTGTCTATAGTAACAAAAGAACACCAAAACACGAAGAACAAGGGCAAAAAAAAAAAGAAAAAAAGAAAAAGAACAATTAACTCATGATGTCTGTATCTATCAAAAGTATGTTGATATCAGTGTATTGCACAATATAGTGTGTAGTAATTGCACCATGGTAACATTGTTGGTGTGCTGTTCTAACACATAATATTGTCTTTTCTGCTCCTAAATCTATAACGCCCCGAATTCTTAACACCGGAGACGCTACTAAACTTCTCTACAGTCTCTTTTAAAAGTGTGGAAAATTGATATCTAAATAAATAAGTGCAGAATTTTTGTCATTTTCACAATTCCTGATTTCCTTAAAAATAATTTAATAATATTGCATAAATAATTTCCAATGTAACAACTGTTAAAATAATCAACTTTGAAATAACGCCTGTAATAATTATTCAAAATAAAGGAAATATTAATAAAAAAATATTTAATCATTTTCTTTCTCACAATTGCCATCCCCCAGTCGAGTCGCTGCCAGTTTTGGGACCTGAAAGGTTTTGAAATAAATGGTGAGTGTTTCAAAGAAACCCTCAGAAAATTCCCGTGCACAAACTTTTCAAATATGCAATTCATATTATGTCATTTAACATATATACACATGCAAATTATGTCTTTAAACCCGCCGAAATGACAGAGCCTAACTCCTAATTAAGATAAGCTAGACTTGTGGGTTCCCAATGAATGTGTGCTAAGTCCGTGGGCTCCCAATTAAGGTGAGCCAATTATACACATACTTTCATATTCATACCATAAATCAAATAAGGACATGCATAAACCCATAACATGTAATTGCATTATATTTTTTTCATAAAACGTGCGCATATAACTTTGAAAACAACTTTAATAAGGAAATCTACCTTAGTTTGCTTTCCTTTTGAGTTCGAGCAACTGGGCTGTCAATTATGAGTCAAATTATACCCCTCACCTAGCAAATAAATAATTAAATATTAAAGATTTGAAAATATTTAAAATTAGATAAAAGTATAGGTCTAAATCATAAACTTCAAACGTTCTTGAAATAAAATATATTTGAGTAAAAGCTAAGGCTAAAACTTCATTTTTCAAAACCTTAAGGACTGAAATGGAGTCTTTTGGAACCTAATATATATAAACTCAAACTTTGGTGATCGAAACGAGCTAACTGCCAAATTTAGGGGCTGAAATCAGCTAAACCAAAATACAGGAGCTGATTTGTTTTAAACAAGAACTTATGGATTAACTTAAACAAAAACAAAATATAGGGAGCTGAAATAGACGACTCTGAAACATGAGGACCGGATCGGAAAAAGGAATTGATTGAAGATCAAATCCCTAACTCATTTCTTCTGCCCCAATTCAGAGTAGAATCAGAGCAGACGGAGATGGCGATGGAGGATTCGGTAGACTGCGTAGGAAGGTGAGCTCGCCGGTGGAGGTCGACGGTAATCTGCGTTCTGGGTTCGATCAGCAGAGAATGGAAGGCTAAGCTTCACTTGGGGATCGCGAGAGGGTCAACGATGAGGTTTCCGGCCAAAGAAGTAAGGTTCAAAATTTGATAGAGGTGTCGCGGGTTCGAGAGAAGTAGTGGGTTCGTAGCGGTTTTTGGTCGAGGTTTGAGGATACTATATGTGGGCTCGCGCAAAGGCAGTGAGTCACGGTAAGGGGCAGTGAGTTCGCTAACATTGTAGTGGCTATTTGGGAGTGGTTCGATGGACGGAAGAGGTCACGACAGGGGGTTCAGTTTCCGACTGAGATGCGTTTGAGTGGTTCGTGTTTTGACAGATGGGTCACAGTTCAAGTAAGTCTCGGGTTCCTTGGCAGGGGCAGAGCCAGGAATTCGGTTCAGTGCAGTCGGGAATTTTTTGTCTCTCTTCAACTCTACCCTGATTTCTTCTCATCGAATCCTCTTCAACTAAACCTGCCTGACTACATGCAGTAGGAGTTGTAGTAAAATTTACTCCATTTACATCAAATTAAAATTATTAAGGGCTTCATTTGCATTTATATTAGTTGCAAGTCAACTAATATCGAGTTCTATGAACAAAGATTTGTGTGATCACATTTTTAAATACTTGTATACCATTTTGACTCATCCATGCCTACAATATATATCTATCAAAAGTTATTGGCTCTGAATATTTTCATTAAATTCATATATCACACCAACTGATACAACCATATTCCCAAACTAAAAGTTGAAAAATTAGAGAGTATTAGTGCGCATGTTATTTTTTCATTCTATTTCAAATTTGAAATTGATCAAAGAAGTATCATGTTCACATATTTTATTTTGTGAGACTTAATGTAATTCATAAATTTTCACGATTCAACTTAACCCATTCTCTTTTTTATTTTAAGAAAAAAATCGTTTGCTCACAACGTGTGAAAAATGTTCACATATAATTGGCTTAGAGTTAGATGATTTATTATAAATCATAAAAATATTAGAATTAGATCATAAATAGTAACAAGCAGAACAATGCAAAAAGTTTACTTTGTCAGTCAATTTTCCATTTAAAAAAATTAATGGTCTATTACTTAGGAAGATGAATGGCCAGTCAAACGAGTGGGTGACCCCTTTTTTTAAGGGCAAATATGCAATTTCTCATTTAGATCTCAAAACCAACCGTCCCTATCCCTCTGATTTCGGCTGCTTCTTCTTCACCATTAGCATACTTCACTTGCAGCTCTTCAATGGCGGACGTTCTTAATTCCAGTGCGGTCTCTACCCGTGGGTTGACGGAAGTTCAGTGCGGTCCATGGACCGCACTCGTCCAATGGAGGCTCCGCCCCTGTTCCTTGGCTTTCAAATTTCTAGTCTTTGAGCTTCTGCTTGGGACGACGGAGGTGGTGGTACGTGGTGGAGATGGCCGGCAACGGTTCGGCTGTGGTGGCTTACTAATCCGTTTCTGTTTCTGTGCTATATATTTTTTTTTTCTTTTGAATTGTGTTTGTATGATGGATGCTAGTAGTGGTGTATTGAAGGGGACGATGGGCAGTGGCGAAATAAAGGGGTGAAGTAGGTGGTGATGGTCGGAAAATGGTGGTCCCTTCTCGGGTTGATTCGGTTTGAGTCGAAGAGGTTCGGATGGAAGGGCAGGGGCTACCTTGTGCGTGTGTGTATGCATTCGTGTATGTGATGTAATTTCTATGTAATGTAATTTCACAGTGTAAATGGGTGTGTGAGTGTGTATACCTGTGTTGTGAAATTTCTAAATGGTTGTTTAAAGCTATTTATCCAAATTGAATTATAAATAGAAATTATAAAGATGTGAAATGAGTGATGTAGATTTAATATAAGTTTAAAATTTGTGGTTATAGATGAATAATTATCAAATCAGTAATCAAATCAGTGGTATGTGAGATTATAAAGAGAAATGATAAAGAAGATCAAACACTCCCTAAGTGTTAACTGGCTGTGAGTGTAATCTGTGTTTGCTTGAATCTTGTGTGTGTATGTAAGTAATTTTTTCCAGGGTTTGGAGAATGTAATTAGTAAGAACTGTGTTGGTTTTGGGAATTCTGTGTACGTATGTATTTTGCTTCAGAGTGTATTGAAGAGTATAGCTGAGTTTTCTTTGCTGAAATCGGTGCCGTGATTCAAAGGAAGTTTAAGAGTGAATTTGGAGACGCTAAGGGGAGGATCGTGGGGAGATATGAGGGAAATCTGGGTGGATCTGTGTAGCAGAAAATCTGGAAAGTGAGGGATAACCGAAAATCTGGAGGAAAATGTTGGCTTGGTTCGGTTGTGGACAGATTCAACGTGGGTCAAAATGGGTGCTGAAATAGTCTTGATCTTGTTTGGCTAGGTTCAAACACGAATTGGGCCTTAAAATGGGCTTAATTTTGTTGGAATTAAAATAAGCAAAGAACTTGGACTTAAAATACATAAGAGATGACTCGGGCTTTAGAAACAATTTTATAAGACTTGCGATTAGGGCCGGACTCAAAGGGGATTTTCTTTGATAACGAAATTAATATTTAATTGGACCCGAATCTCATATTTAGAAAATAAAATCCAAATCATAACAATCTTACGTTTTTCTTTAAAATAGCTTAGACGAGGGACACGAATTCTTTTAAAACTTCTACCGTGGCCAACTACGTAATACGGATTAGGGTGGTAGTGACACGCTATAAGCTCTTCCGATCTTTAAAATAATAATTTGCAAAATATGAAAATTCCGGTCGTTACAACCTCTTACTACTTAATTTAATTTCGTCCTCAAAATTTAGCTTACTTGTTCTGTTAGTTCTGGGTACTTCTCCAATATATTCGCTTCTCTTTCCCACGTAGCCTTTTCGCTACTATGGCCCCCCACTGGATCTTAACCAATGAAATCTCATGATTTCTCAACATATGCACTTTTCTGTCAAGTATGGCAGTCGGAACTCCATCGTAGGTCAGATCTTCCCGTACCTTAACTGACTGAACATTAACAACATGACTTGGATCGGGAACATACTTTCTCAACATGGATACCTGGAAAACGTTACGCACTGCCGAAAGTTCTGGTGGTAATGACAAGTGATACATTATGTTTCCAACTCTTTTCCAATATCTCAACTGGCCCGATGTACCTCGGTCTCAGCTTCCCTTTCTTACCAAAACGAAGCACACCCTTCATTGGCGCCACGTTGAGAGATACCTTCTCCCCGACTTGGAAATCCATGCTTTTCCTCTTCTGATCGGCATAACTTTTCTGTCGATCTTGTGCAACCTTAATCCTTGCCCTGATCTTTTCAATAGCCTAAACTGTCTTCCTGACCAACTCAGGTCTCAACATTTTTCTCTCACCGACATTGTCCCAATAAATTGGTGAAAGGCATCGTCGGCCATATAGAGCTTCGTATAGGACCATGCCGATAGTTGCCTGAAAATTGTTGTTGTAGGCAAATTCGACTAATGGCAAATGAGTTTCCCAATTACCATCCAAATCCAAAACGGGTTAATTTCGCAAATCGTCTCCAACCTTTAAGTTAAGAACTAGTTTCGTTCCCAATATTTTTTAAGACACACTACCCCAACCTTTCAAAAATGCACACAAATCGTCTATATTGCTACTATTCCGCCAAATTTTTATAAAAAAGACGATTATACCCTCCATAAACATTTTAAACTTTTTTTAAAAATATTTAAAAATAATAAAAAACTAAAAAAACCCACCCCACCCCACGTCTCCATTGCTGCCGGTAGTGCGGCCGGCGGCCGGCCGCCGGAATGGCCAAAAAGAGGGGGGTGAATCCCCCCCCAATTTTGCTGCCGGAAATGGCAACCATTTCCGGCAGAAATAGGGGTTCACGCCCCCATTTTGCTGCCATTTCTGGCAGCAAAATGCTGTCGGAAATGGCAGCAAAATGGGGGGGGATTCACCCCCCATTCAAAATGCTACCAGAAATGGCAGCCAAATGGCTGCCAATTCTGGCAGAAATGGGGGGTGAATGCCCCCAATTTTGCTGCCGGAAATGGCTGCCATTTCTGGCAGAAATTCACCGCCCATTTTGCTGCCAGAAATGGCAGCAAAATTGGGGGCGGGATTCACCCCTTCTTTTTTGGCCACCGGAATGAACCATTCCGGCGACAAGGGAGATGTGGGGTGGGGTGGGTTTTTTTAGTTTTTTATTATTTTTAAACATTTTTAAAAAAAGTTTAAAATGTTTGTGTCATTTTTATAAAAATTTGGCGGAATAGTAACAATAGGGACTATTTGTGTGCATTTTTGAAAGGTTGGGGGCTGTGTGTCTTAAAAAAGGTTAGGGACGAAACCGGTTCTTAACCTAAAGGTTGGGGACGATTTTCGAAATTAACCCATCCAAAACACATGCCCTCAACATGTCCTCCAATATCTGAATAGTCCTTTCAAACTATCCATTCGTCTGAGGGTGGTAGGCTGTGCTGAAATTCAGCTTGGAGCCCATTGTGGTTTGTAATGACTTCCAAAACCTTGAGGTGAACTGCGGATCTCTGTCAGATGCAATAGATACCGGAACTCCATGGAGTCGCATAATTACTTTGACATAAATCTGAGCAAGTTGATCTAAGTGGAGACTTATACGGATTGGCAAGAAATGGGTGGATTTTGTGAGTCGGCCTACAATAACCCAAATGGCATCACACCTACTAGCCTATCAGGAGAGACCCACTACAAAATCCATAGAAATCTTTTCCCATTTCCACTCTGGAATCTCTAAAGGATTCTGCAACCCTGACGGTCGCTGATGCTCAGCTTTCACTTGTTGGCACACCAGGCATTTAGGAACAAACTTGGCGGTACTTCCCTTCATGTTTCTCCACCAAAAAATTTTGCGCAAGTCTCGGTACATCTTAGTACCTCCTGGATGTGCAGCATACGGGACCGAATGGACTTCAATCAAAATCTCGTCCCATAACTCGTTGTTTCTGGGCACGCAAAGGCCGCCGTTGAACGTAACAGCACCGTCAATAGATATTTCGAATCTTTCCTCCTTTCCGTTCCAACCCCCGCTCTTATCTTTTCTAGGAATGTATCATCCTTTTGTGCCATATCAACTCTGTTTCTTAAATCCGGTTTAACGTCAAACTAGCAATCATTTCCGATCCCAGTCTCTGCGGTGCAACTACCTCAATCTTCAAATTCTCAAAATCCTTGATTAGCTGGTCTTGGACTGTACTGAGTGCTGATAATTGACCCATGTTTTTCCTGCTCAAGGCATCTACGACTACATTAGCCTTACCCGGATGTTATAGGATTTCGCAGTCATAATCCTTGACCAGTTCCAACCATCTTCTTTGCCTCATGTTTAACTCCTTCTGAGTGAAGAAGTACTTGAGGCTCTTATAGTCGGTATAAATCTCGCACTTACTCCTATATAAGTAGTGATGCTAGATCTTTAGAGCGTGCACTACAGCAGTGAGTTTGAGATCATGGGTCGGATAGCTCTCCTCATAGGGTTTCAACTGCCTAGACGCGTAGACAATCACTTTACCCTGCTGTATCAAAACACATCCTAACCCCAGTTTTAATGCATCTCTATAGATCACATATCCATCGGAGCCATCCGGTATCGTCAATACTGGTGCCGAAACTAATCTCTTTTTCAGCTCTTGGAAACTCTATTCGTATTTATCTGTCCAAATGAACTTCTCACCCTTTCGGGTGAGTCGCATCGTTGGACCCGCTATCTTGGATAAACCCTCTATGAATCGTCGATAATATCTGGCCAGACCTAGAAAGCTTCTCACCTCAGCGGCATTAGTAGGCGAAGACCAGTTAGTAACAGCCTCAACTTTAGAAGGGTCTACCTCAATCCCCCTAGCCGTCATCACATGACCTAGAAAACCTGCGCGACCCAGCCAAAACTCATACTTCTTGAATTTGGCGTACAATCTTTCCCTTCGCAAAATTTCCCACATGGGTCTTCAGATGTTCGACGTGCTGTTCCGAGCTCTTCGAGTATATTAGGATGTCATCGATGAACACGATAACAAACTTATCCAAATTCTCATGGAACACCCTGTTCATCAAGTCTATAAATACCGTAGGGGTATTCGTCAGGCCGAAGGGCATTTCGGTAAATTCATAATGCCTGTAACGGGTTGATTCTCAGGTTGATTCAAGTTGATTCGAAGAGGCTTGGACGAAAGTGCAGTGGCTGCCTTGTGCGTGTGTGTATGCATTCGTGTATGTAATGTAATTTCACAGTGTAAATGGGTGGTGTGTGTGTGTGTATACTTGTGTTGTGAAATTTCTGAGTGTTAACTAGCTGTGAGTGTAATTTGTGTTTGCTTGAATCTTGCGTGTGTATGTAAGTAAATTTTTGCTAGGTTTGTAGAATGTAATTAGTAAGAACTGTGTTGGTTTTGGGAATTCTGTGTGCGTATGTATTTTGCTTCAGAGTGTGTTGAAGAGTATAGCTGAGTTTCTTTGCTGAAATCGCTACTGTGATTCAAGGGAAGTTTACACACACACACACACACATATATATATATATATATATATAGACAGGGAGTGAATTTGGAGACATTGAAGAGAGGATCGTGGGGAGATATGAGGGAAATCTGGGTGGATTTGTGTAGCAGAAAATCTGGGAAGTGAAGGATAACCGAAAATCTAGAGGAAAACATTGGCAACAGGTTCGATTGTGGACAGATTCAACGTGGGTCAAAATGGGTGCTGAAATAGTCTTGGTCTTGTTTGGCTTGGCACAAACTCGAATTGGGCCTTGCGATGGGCTTAATTTTGCTGGAATTAAAATGAGCAAAGAACTTGGACTTGAATAACTAAAAAAAAAACTTGGATTTAAAATACATAAGAGATGACTCGGGCTTTAGAAATTATTTTATAAGACTTGCGATCTGGGCTAGACTCAAAGGAGATTTTCTTTGATAACGAAATCAATAATTAACTAGACCCGAATCTCATATTCTGAAAATAAAATCCAAATCATCACAAGCTTATGTTTCTTTAAAATAACTTAGACGAGCAATGCGAATTCTTTTAAAACCTCTATCGTGACCAACTATGAACCAACTATGAAATACGGATTAGGGTGGTAGCGACACGCTATAATTTCTTTAAATTCTTTAAAATAACAATTTCCAAAATATGAAAATTCCGGTCACTACAAAATCAACTTGTGAAGTCTCCTCTTCTAAATTGTTAACACGAGTCAATAGTTTCAGAACTCAACCATTACTAATAGTCCTGTGTTGCCATTTTTTCACAGAAAGGTATGAGTTTTGTATTAACTATTTTCACATATAGTTCACAGTTCTGAGAGTAACAATTTAACAATAATGTTTAATGTACCGTAAAACAGTGTGTTATCAATTTTTGCCTAACTCATAATGATCATTAATTTACTGTAATTTTTTTCTACTTAATGAATGGTTGACATATTCAGCTATGCAAATCTGAACATAATCATTTCAGGAACAAAATAATAATAATAATAATAATAATAATAATAATAAAAAATTAAAAATCCCCATAACCACATCTTTTTACTCAACGTGTGTTGAAGTATTTTTAGCTAACATGTAATCACCATAAATTAAGCCAACCAAATGCAATAGAAAACATGCTTATTTTAGAATTAAAAAAATACTTTAGTATAAAACTGTTCTATTTTCTTAGTCTTAGTCATGGTGCTTAAAAGCTTTAAACCCGTTCTAGTCGCTTGTAGGTTCTTCTTTTCTGCTGCTATTTTCTTCACCTGTTTTACCTGATTTCACTCCATCTCGTTTGCTTTGTGGCCATATTGATTGCAATGCCTGCATCGTATAGTTTTCTGCCCTTATGTTGCAATGCCTATATCGTATCAGAGCTTGTCTGGCTAGATTTATAAAGTCAATTTATAAAGAGAATTTATAAAGAGTGAAAATGAGTGGTGGAGATTTAATTAAAGTTTAAAATGTGTGGTGATTGTTGAGTAGTTGTCAAATCAATGGTAGGTGAATTTATAAATGAAAAAAATAAACTATGCCAAACAAGTTATAAATTTCTTCCCTTATCGAGTCTATACTCCGTTGTCAACTCGTACACATCTGGAAAAGTATATGACCATTGATTATCTAAAGTCCAGTGACCATTGTATAGCAGCACTACTCGGGTTCGTCCCATTACAGACTTACAGTTGCCCAATTCTTTCAATTGGCTTCTCACTGCGTCTCACTAAAGATTATTTTTTCCAACTAAAAATGTATGAAAGTTTCTGTTTTCATTGAAAAATATCAAGCTGTTTTTCAATGGATGATTACATGCGTTTTGAATTATGGAGAGTAATTTCACGTGGATGATACCCTGTTTTTATGTCAACAATGATTTGTAACTGAACAAACTTAAATTGTAGCATGATTTTAGAAGTGGCAATTATAAGTAATCCGACTTTATATAGGGTATTCTTTTATTTACTTGGACATCCGTAAGTAAATTTCCACTAATCTCATCACTTTTAAGACCCTCAAATTGTTCACTCGTCTTCTTCCCAAATTCCGTTTTCCCTACAAATTGAGTTTCAAAATTGCGAACATTCTATTTGCTCACTTTTTGATTTTCCTCCAAGTGGGAAAAATTTTGGACGGCTGTATCGCTGACAACTTATTTTATTTATTTGTATTCTGATCTTCATAAAGTATAAAAACCTTCACTCAACCACCAATTGTAGTGTTTATTCTATGTTGAGATTAAGACAAATGATTTGTTATATTTCGGTGTCGATACAATATATGATTAATATTGATTTACAGTCGACACAAATAATTAACACAATCTAGATTACAAATATAGATGGAAGAAGATCTAGGAGGCTTGTCATGGTGGTAAAGCCACCACTTACCCAGTTATTTGACCCTGTTCGAGCCGTTATTGGCCTCTCCTACGATCTCCAAATTGTAGATGGAAGAATGTTTAAAAAAACATAAAAATTAGTGGAAAGGGGAGGGGGGTAGAAATTTCTGTTGGGAATTAAAGTCAATTCTCCACATACTCCCGTAGGATCTTTGTACAAGGAATTTAATTAAGACAAGAAAAATAATAGACGAAGACAAATTTACATACTATCAAATCTTTCCACTATATAATTAAAGTCGCTATAATCATATAAGATTTTTTCATCAACCTACAACCCCCAATATTTTCTCTCAAAAAACTAGGCCACTCTTGTACACAAAAGAGGAGAAGACCGCCTATAAATATAGGTAATATTAGTTGGCAGAACAAGTGCATGCTCAGTCGGCTATACTAACAAAACCCATTAGGACTTCCAATCTATCTTACCAATTAGGACCCAACCACGTGGTTTTTCCAACAAAGCAATTAAGAAACCTTCCGTGTATACATGGATTCCAAAGTATTATATTATTGGACTTCAAATTTGTAGCGATCCGGAAATTTTTAGAAAAATTAATTTTATTAAATAATTTCACGTCGTTATAATTTCACCAAATTTTAAGTTGCTTAAGTCGCGCTCGTCTAGTCAGATATTCTAAGACTTAATTAATTTTTTTTTTTTTACATTAAATAAGCAGTTTTCTAAAAGCTCCAAATCTTTAATATCAAATGAGTTTTGTTACAATTCTGGTATCCTAGCTCGACTTATCTTAGCCGTTGTTATTGTGTTGAAATTCATCCAACTTCGATTACCAGCACATATGAAAGTACCTATGCACTACAACTCCAACTCCCGGTCGAACTAGGAGATTGTAACTCACAACCTATAAGTGTCCCGTTAAATTCCAAAGAAAA
>CAVNYN010274335.1:0-20945 GCA_963692815.1 Nyctanthes arbor-tristis
AAAATCTATAGATAAATGTGTGACATGTTGAACTCAACCATTCAATTGCTTGTGGGAGATTATTAAATTAAAAAAAAAAAAAAAAAAAAAAAGCTGTGTCCAATTGAATGCTTAAAACGTGGCAATAAACCTTTTGGCACAAAATACGTAAAAAGAAATGGCAAAATGACTAAAGCTACAAACTCGAAGCCTCTGTTCTAAAAAGCTCGCCTAAACAGCGGAGACGCTTTGCTTAGGCTATAAGCGGGAAAAAAGCGGTCAACAATTTTTGTTGACCGCTTAGGCGCTCGTAGGTGCACTTTTTTTTTTTTTTTTTTTACTTTGAAGATATGGTTAAGGTATCTATTTAAACTTTAAAGCTAAATATAAAGGACCAAGACAATTATTAATTTACCTCAAAGTCCACAAATTTTCTTTACATATTCACTTGCACAAAGTCCTATCTTATTTATAAGCCCCAATCATGTTGTTTGTTTACAAAACTTCCAATGTGGCAAAATTATTTATTTAAACTTAAAACTAAACATAAAACACTAAGACAATTGTTAATTTGCCTTAAAGTCTACAAAATTTCCTTTACATAGTTACTTGTACAAAGGTTCATCTTATTTAGAAGTCTCAATCATGTTGTCTTTTTACAAAACTTTCAATGTGGGACAATCAAAAAGTTAAAACAATACTACTGAATTTCTTTTTCAAGTTGAAATTTTTTGGTCAATAAACTTATTTAAAAATCATGATTATTATATTACTTTTTTAACAATAGTCAAGAACAATTTTTTAATATATAATATTACTAGAATTTGTAACATTAGAAAGAGTTTTTTAAATAAAATTATTCGGGTTTATAATATGTTTATTGACTCTATTTAAGTTATATGTGAAATAGGTTTTCTTACTTTTATTTTAAGTAATAAATGTTATTTATTTTTGACAATTACATTATTTTTGTAATACTTAATCTCTATAAATGTATAATAAAGTAGAAATTGTTCATATTTTACCTTTTAAAAATATCAAACTTGTATTATAAAAGTGTTAAAATTATAAAGTAGATATAATATTTATGATTTTTCATTTATTTTCTAATTTAGAATACATATTTCAAATATTTAATAATTTTAGATTTGTTAAAATAAAATAAAATAAAAAATGAAAAACGTTTTTCAACGCTTAAACTCCGCCTAGGCGCGCTTAAACACGCAAAGCTTGAAGCTTGAGGTCGACGTTTTTCCACGCTTTACGCTTTTTAGAACACTACTCGTAGCAGAGAAGCCCAAGAATTCGACATTCATAAAAATCATCAATTTCTCCAAACCGCCGTCTGCAGCTAAAACTTGTAGCTTGCAGAAAGTTCAAAGAAGGGAAAAATGAAAATTTACATTTCGAAGAAAATTGTAATATACACCGTTTGAAACTAAGAGTGATGCTTAATAATATCAACACAAGTAACACTTCAAGCATGTGGTATTCACAATGACTCTACAACTTCGGATTCTGATCTCTCTGTCGCCTTTCTGTTCTGTTGGTGGTTGGTATAACATACGAGTCAAATTTTCATAAAAGATCAAGTCGTCTCATCAAATGCCATCACCTAGAAAGTCAAGTAAACAAAATAGGATTGAGATTAAACAAACAGGAAAACATTGTAATTGTAAACTTAAGAAATATTGAACTCTCGATTCTCATAATAATAACAAATAAACCAGCAATAGCTTTCAAGATTTCAGAAATTCTTGTAAAATCAGCTAGAAAAAATGACTACGGCCATGCAAGTTTGATAATTTTCTTAGCAGATGAGCTAGATCAAGTTTGATTCATCGATTTTTACATTGTTATTTGATTCATCGATTTTTACATTGTTATACTACTATTTATGTTCAAGCTCACCTAAATGTAACTTTATGGATAGCATTACACTTTAAATAGCCCCAAGAACCCCAAATTTCTTGCTTTTACTCAGTTTTCCTACCATGCAAGCAATATGAAGAGGCATGGGCTTATGGCATTGTATTCTTGATCAGGCCTAGTCAAGCATAATAAACATGAAAGCCCCACGGGTCGGGGGAGTCAATTAGGGAGCAATGATCAGAGAGGAAGTCGTCCATCAAGAGATATGCTACTTCCATTAAATGCATGTTTGTTACACAGTATTGGACATGAAAAGACATTATTAAATTAAACAAGAAAAGGAAGTTAAAAATTTTATTAAGCATATAAAAAATAATGAGAATAAGCATTACAAAAACACCATGAGTAAGACATGAAGGAAGGACTAGAAATTACCTGACCACAAACAGGACAATTATCACTTCTTTCCATCCATTCATATATGCAGCCGAGATGAAAATGGTGAGAACATTTTGTAATTATTTTTGGATTTTCAGTAGTATACTCTGCAGGAAAAAGGACATTCAAAATGAGAAAAACGGAATCAGTGATAGTTTAATCCATGAATTACACTTTAAAGCAGCAACTATCAACACAAACCAATAATAAGTAAAGAAATACCAAGGGCTGGAGAGGAATTTTAGATTGTTGAGAAAACCACAACCAGATAAATGAAAAGATGAATTCGATTATGAATGTAAACCACAAAAAATTGTGACTTAGCTATTCACTGGTTACCTAAAGAAATTAGATATGGAAGTACATCAGACAGGAGACCAGCACAATTTTAAAGGTCCTAGTACAATAATTTGAATCCGGAAATTTCTCCCAACCAATACAGTTTCAAATATTCATTTGAGCATGTCCAATTAGGCTTAAAAAGTTTACTATAGGCAAACTTATAATTAGATAAGTTAGTTCTCAGGTACAAAGATACTGTTATGATGGTAGGAAATGCCACAAGAAAGTATATATACTACATCCTTACCTTCAAGACACGTGGGACAGACATCTTCATCTTCTGAAGAAGTGTTAATATGTGCAAATCCCGTTGCTGTTTTAGCTGTTGACAGCTTTAGTGATGGTTTTGGATTGTATTCTTCTGATCCTTCTTCACATTCAAACTCATTCCATTTCTTTTTATTAATCAAAGATTCTGACTCTCCATCAACTTCACTGCTTCTCAGCGGTTCAGTTTCCTCGTGTGAATGGCTAGAGCCTTTCTCCCTTCTCGAGAGTCCGTCCCGCTGCAAACGGAAATATCTCTGATCTGCATCATAAGGCAGAGGTCTTGGAGGGGAACGGTACATATCAACCAGAGAATTATCAAGGGGCATGGTAGAACTTAAAGATGCTGTGCCTTGAGTGGACGAAGGTATGGCTTGTTCTTCCCCTCTATGAAACAGGGATGTATACTGCAGGACACAACTGTGAGTTTTCTTTTTTTAATAATTAATCGCCATTATCCATCTATGGACATTTATAAAGTGTCTATACTAATACTATGAATTAAACTGTAGTTCCTATCCGGAACAACAATAAATGATACCCCAAAAAGAGAAACAAACAAGAACATGCAGGTTCATAGTGGTTCACTCTCAATGTGAGAGTTGAGTCCACTCACTGGCACATATTTTCACCATAGACAAGAAGATGAAGTTTGAAGTTGAAGACCCAAAACCTCTTTATTTTTCTTGCGCGCACGCGCACACACACCCAAAAAAATAATAATAATAAATAAATAAAATAGCCCCCCTCACATTCCTTTATACAATGTAGCAACTATAGAATCCTCAAAACAAAAGTATGACTGGCCAATACGCGCGTAAAATAGCATACTCCTATAATAATGCACAGAAATGCATCAAAGACTTTATGCTCGACCAAACTGGAATGTTGAAAATAACAGAGCAGATCAGTTTGAAGCTTTACCATATGGAAGAAATTCTGAAGGAAGCATTGAAGACATATACAGTTTCTGTAAATTGAGCTGTTTGGATTAACAAACTCTTCGCATTCATCCCTCAAACAGCAGCAAAGAGAACCCATAGTTACCTCCGTCAATCAACTTTAAACCTTCAAAACTCTTTGCCCCAGTGGCCTCAACAATTCCCAGATACAGTACGAAATACAAATTGTGATAATTTCACGATACAGAGAGAGGAGCCGAGCACGCAGAAGTTCAAGTAGCTTCCCGAACTACCAGCCTCTCTCTCCAACAGAGAAAGGAAACAGGCGCCCTCTCTTTCTTTTGTATCCCTGCTCAAATTTGTGTTTTTTGCCTGCAAAACGGAATAAGACCGTCTCGTTGGAAAGCTAAAACATTCCACTATGAATCAAATAAATGGGAATTACAAACCGCATACAGTCTAAATCAAAATCAAAATCAAAATCAAAACCAATGTATCCCTGCCATAAGTGCGTATTTTAAGAGGGTTTCAAATAATCAAGCAGCAATACGAAGGATCAACTGAAAAAACCCAACATGAAACGATCGCAAATTTCGGAAACAAAACCAATTCCGAGAATTTCTAGAGTCCCAGTTTCTTTAAAATCAAGCAGGGAATCATCGATAACCAATATTCACCCATGAATATCAGATCAAGATTATTATTATTATTTTCGAAACAATCAACAAAAATTCAATTCATTAACCAACCAGAGATAAAGCCATTACAGGTTACACGATCAAAACAATAATAAACTGATATTTAAAAAAAAAAGGATTGAAATTTTACAGGTAATAGTCAAATAAAAAATTAAAAAAAGGGTACCTGGCCTTTCAAGAAAAAGAAAAGATAGATGATCTTGGAGAAACAAGAGCCGAGAAATCCGAGGTCAGATGCTGCAGAGATTGTTTTATCTAAAATCTGTAACCCTTCCCAATATAAATAGGAGAATGTAAGAAGGCAATCAATTTTTTTGGATTTTTTGGCTGACACTGGTAATTACTAATTAATTTTTTATTTCAAGCAAGTGGTAATAAATAATTCAAGCCACCTGCTGCTCCTCCTTCAAATACAGTAATACATATTTATTTTTATTTTTATTTTTTTGAAATAGTATTATTACTCTTACTATTATTATTATCATTAGTATTAGTATGAAAATATGTCGATGTATATTTGTAACTCTGTGAAATTTTGAAAATTTCATAATGGTATTTTGAGATAATAATTGACTCACCTCTTGAACAATGTTCAACTATAAGCAATCGATAAGTAAATTTTGTAATCGGATAGTTAGTCGTAACATTCTATAAGAATTTGAGAATATTTTAGTTTGTTTGGACGAGACTAAAATGATTTCTTGAATTGACATCGACTGTCATCATCGGTTAGTGGGGTTGTCAAAAGAATGACTAAATCTAATCGGGTAGTAAATTTAGAGCAAAAGAATACTTAAAAGCAACAATGAAGTACTTAATTAGTATAGTAAAAAACATAAGGACCTAATTATAGAGTACATTAAGCAAAGGGATTCATTAAGTAATAAGTTTAAAAAATCTAGTAACACTTGGACCCATACAGAATTTCTCACATGAATCAAGTTCAAGACCACTTGGCACTTTGATTGGTGAGAAGAATTCTAAAGCTTCCAATTAGACTTATTTTCATTGGTTATTTGTAAATTATCTAGGGACAATTGGAGCCTTTTTCATAGGTAGAATCCAAAAATTTTCAGAATATAAATGAGAAATTCGTCTATAAAGGAAGCTAGCCTTAGAACACTACCAAAAGCCTTCCAAAATAGTGAAACTCTCTCGGCCTCCCAAACAAAACCTCTTTCATATATATATATATATATATATATATATATATAAGCCCTATTTAAAAAGACTATTTTGCTTAAAGAATACTAAGAATTTGGAGGTATTGTTCCACTGAAAATATCCAAGAATCTTTCAAGAACCAAGGTCAAAGGTAAGTAACTAACGTTTTGGTTTCCCTTGCCATGCATAAATATTGAAAAGAAGAGCATTTGTTTTGATACTATATTATGATAAAAAATAAAATGTTTTCTTGCATGTGAATCACTAGTATTACTCTACCCATTTTGTATTGGTTTACTTTGAATTGTTCACATACTATGATCTATTCAATGATCCTGGGGTATGGACGATTAGTATGGTGTTTGATTTGATTTGGTAATGTTCTTTGCTTGGAACTCCGATAAGGGTCCACTGAAGTTAAGTGTGGATCCACTTACCATTGTATTGCCATGGCCAACTTGGCATTTGGATGGTATCTTTGCATGCTACGGGTAGTAAGTAATTCTAGTGCTTAGGTCCTATTATGCATTCAAAAAGGTTTATGCATCTTCGTGTTTCTTCAATTTGTGATGTAAAATGATTTTTGAAATCTTGCGACAAATTAAAATGTTGAGTTACTCATGGGATACATAGTACTCACTTCGTGGTTATTTATTCTTTTGTAGATGATAAATCGCAAAATCTATAAACATCAAGCCGAAGAGTGGAGAATGTCACCAGACGCCAGTAAGATATTGCATATGGTGGAAATGGATGTGTGGGCTTATTATGAAGATGCCTCTTTATTCTAATATACTTAGGAACAACTTATGAATTCAATGTGATATGTGCTTATACTATTGCTCATCTATACTATGATAAAGTTTGGAAAGATAAACCTATGTGTTTTCATTTAGTATAATAGTCTTTTAGAAAGGTGATAGTAGAAGAATGAGCCCATGTAGGGAGTCATATATATAAATAAGAAGAAGACGTGTCATGTAATATAATATAAGAAATACTTTTGTATGAATTGGGAATCTAGTTTTCCATGTAAAGGCTTCCCAATCCTTTGTTTGGCTAGTTGATCAAAAAATTAGTTTTTATACGATCATGTATGCTTGCTCTTCTATTTAAAAATTATTTTTTTGATAGGATAACTTTATGTAAAATGCACAAAACAAAAGAAACATCACAATGATCTTATATGACAATTAAAGGACTTATTTTGATTGGCATGTCTCCTCCCTCGTTATCACTTTTATTATTTTGCAATAATACAAGAGCTTCCGCTATTGAAATAAAGAAACAACTTAATAATAACAATGAAACGACAGGGGCGTGACAATAATTTTATATGTTACTTTTTTTATTTATTTAAATATTTTAGACAATTCCCACAATGAATTTTAAAATGCAAGTTATATTGACACCACATTTTTTTATAACCATATCATATTATTAATTGCATAATTTGTCTGTAACTTTTTTTATTCATTGATTTATGTCTCTAACTTTTCAAATCAAATTTCATTCTCGACTTATTATTCATTAGCATGTCTTGCATTCGATTAAGGTTCCATTCAAAAGTTTTGATGGAAAAGTCACTAAATATTTTAGATTAGTAAAAAAATAATGAATATTTAAGTGCAATAATATATATTTTTCTCTCGTTTGAATGTATGCCGACAACGAAACTTAGATGAAAATTATTATTATTTGATGCAAGGAGTACTAATTAATTAAGCATTATAAAAAAGATACGAGATAATAATCTATCTACTATTATACTCTAAATCAAGAGTTGCGGTGTCTATAGACACCGTATTTTCCCCACTATTTTTCCGTGGTGACTATAGATATCGCATGTAACATCCCGGAAATTTCTACAAATTAAGGTAAGCAATGAAATTGTTGTTTTGAAAAAAAGATTTCTTGAAGATTAAAATATTATTATTGAATTGACGCCAAAGAAAGAATTTGGTTGACAATTGACATAAACTAAAGTGTAGTGACTTAATTGACATGAACTAAAGAGCGTGGACTTAATTGAGAGATAATGCAAGGGAAATGACTTCTTGGGCAATTTCCCGCCAAGTGTGCGGCGCCACATCGCGCCACTTGTCACGATGTGATTAGCGCCACTTATCACGATGTGATTGACGCCACTTGTCACGATGTGATTGGCGGAAACTCAAAAGTTATTAAAACTAGCTAAATCCTAACTATTATATAAAGGAGCTAAGGTTTCAAAGCTTCCAAACCCAAACAATTCCATTTTCTCTCTCTCAACCTCAAAATTCGTTCAACATGGCCAAGGGAAGGAGAAAACCAATAAAAACTCACCAAAATACCTATTTGTCCTTTGAAAAGAGTCCCTTACCATATATGGAAGGATTATAGCTTGAAAAATAGCTTTAATTGAGGAATATCAAGGCTTTAAGGGTACTTCTTCACGTGGAATATTCGAAGAAAATTTGAGGTGGGTAACCTAATACTTTGATTCCTTTTCTACATACATAAAGTTTTGATAAGACAAGTGTGTATTTGATTGATGATTTTAATGAGACAAACATGGATTTGAATGCATTATTATTGAAAGAAAGATTGGTTTATTGCATTTGTATCGCTAGTTAATGCTCTACTCATTTTGAATTGCTTTGTGATTGTATGGCCTTGTTGTGTGTTCTTGGCCATTCTGAATTGTTTCCTACACTATGACCTATTCAATGATCCCGGAATAGGGAAGATAAGTGTGGTGTTTGCTTTGAATTGGAATCTCGGTATGGATCTACCGGGGTTCATTGTGGATCCACTTAATTAAATTGATATAAATCTGGCGCGCACCACGGATAGTAGTTTAACTAGTGATAGGGCCCTTTTGTGCATTGAAAAGCTTTGTACATGCAATAGTTTTTCTTAGAAATGAGTTTTATAAATGAAAGATGAATCAAAGGATTGTGTTATTCACTGAGTACGTTGTACTCACTCCCCATTTATTACAATTTTTGTAGATAATTGGAGTTATAACAATTGAAAAGCATGGCAAGCTGGGAGTTGGATCGTGCTCGCGAATGGGAGTAGAGTTGTGCATATGGTGTAAACCTGTCGAAAATAATACTTTTACGCACACCTCTATAATATATATGTTTTACATCTTATAACATATAAGACAATAGAGAGATATAATCTCTATATTTATTTGAATTCTACTTTTCCTTGTAAAAATTTTCTAAATGATTTGGCACACTTTGGTAATCAACGAAATATATCTATCAATACAACTTCTTATGTTCTATATATTTTCTTGAAAAACCTATCTTTAATGGTTCTTTAAAAGATTGACGATTTGTTAACTTATGTAATTATCTTTGTCTATTAAACTCTGTAAGATAAGATAAATTGGATTGTTTCGCACGTCCCGTCCCTGTTATTTGAATAAAAGCTTCCGCTACAAAATTTGTAAATTTCCATAAGATATTCGGAAAATATTGTAAAGTTAGCGGGGGGCGTGACATCACACGCTTGTGGTGCATTGCCTATGCTGCGACTTACTCAATTTCCATTTTTATTATTATTTCCTTATTTATTATTCTTCCCCTCTTTTCTACACATTAATTTTCATCAAGCTTATCCCTTCACCTTAATCTATTATTATTATTTCCATATTTGTTCTTTCCTTAAAAACTATACATTTTTCGGATGAAACTTAACTCCAGTATTTCCTCCCCAGAGGGTAGGTCTCCGTTTCTAGCATCCAGTGAAATCATTTCCCTAACTGATTTCAATCTCTTAAGTTATTTATCCTCATCTAGATTAGGTAATTTGAAATCACAACAAATCGTCTCCAATTATTCTCCCATCTATCCATTTATCCGATTCTTTTTCCCTTCTGAAAGCAAATTTTATTATATCCTCACTAATGAATATCAATTAATATTTTCTCCCAAAAAGAAATTTTATTAAAATTTAATAAAATAAGAATTATTGGAATGTGAAAATAGATATGGATTAGTGAATATATCATATTATTTAAAAAAATAAACAATATGAAAGTTTATAAGTTTCTTTTTTCTTTCGCAATTGAAAATTTATAAGTTTGTTTTTCTTTTCTTTTCTTTTTTTTTGTACGATGAAATTTTATAAGGTTATGTTGATGTAAATAAAGAGACTGAGAATACCCGAATAATAATATAAATAATGGGTTTACATTTGTGAAAATGTATAAGGGCTATTAGTCGACTAATGCATTATTATTCTTCAAATAATGCATTATTACTGGGGTGAAAATAGATATGAATTAGTGAAAATGCATATCAATTTGTTTGATATGCATTAGTGAAAATGCATATCTATTTAACATAAAATTTTATTAGTTACTGCACTATGTCAATAACAACAGAGTCACATCTCCAACTAACACTTGGTTCAAGAGACGAATGATGGGTGCAACAAATAATCGTTTGGTGGTGATGGATGTGGATTTGTCAGGCAGCCTTCCTCCAATATCTAAAGAATTGTTAAGCTTGTGACGGAGTGAAGGATGCATCAGAATTACTTCAATAATTGATGCTTATATAAATTACCACTTTTTTTTTTTTACTTTATGCTTGACTTTGGGAGGCTGGATTTTTTTCCAATTTTTTGTTTGATTTTGCTCGAGGGTTTCCATTGGTTAACGACTAATGTATATTGACATGGTTTTCAAATTTGGGTTTTCCCCATTACTTTAATGTTTCTTTGTTGGATAGTTTATTTTGAATTATAATATCTTTGATTCTTTTTGGGATTGTTTCTATAATATATTACTATGTTTGATTTATTCATTTCATTTCATTAATGTCTTGTTATGCATGCGTACGTTTAATTGATGCCATAGAACAGATGGAGTATTACGTTTCGAATATGCTTTACATTTTCTTAAATACAATATTAGAAGAATAATAATCAATATAGTAATCAATATAGTAATCAATTTCCAATAGACATCACTATGTACTTCTATTAGCATGAGACTCTCAAAAGACCGTATCCACTTTCTTTAGTATCCCTATTGGTTTTTCATGCAATTATGACAGTTGTTATTGTTGTTGTTGTTTTTTGTTTTTTTGTTGTTGTTATTATTATTATTATTCGACATCCGATCTCTTTATTTATATAAGGATAAATTATATTGGGATAGTCTTGCTCAATAATTCACATCTATAAATAAATTGGAATAACTTTAAATAAAAAATATAAAAAATGTGACTAAAACGGAATCGGCCAAACAGAAAAGATGACAATCAAATGTAATTATTGATTCATTTACTGCTCTTTGTTTTACCAAAATGAATGGTTATTTTTTTACCATATTCCAAATGGTTATTTGTTTTTTTCTTTTACGATGTGTTTCTTTTCAGACATCAGTTCAATAATTCCCCTTTTATGAAATAGTAATTTTTAATGCCCATCTAGATTATATATCTGAATTTGTTTAGATTAAATAAATAGAATAAAAATAAAAATAATCTAAAACCGCAATCTAAAAGAATAAAACATGTGCTGAAAAATTGTAGACTACACTGGAGACTCGATAGAACAGGAAATATGTCAATCATATTGAACAATTGATTCATTTACCATTGTAGATGAATTCATGAAAGTAAAATCTGTTTCCAGCCAAAAATAAAATCCTATTGCAACCGTTAATTGTAATTTTCTAGAAAAATAGATAGGGCTCCGAGTTTCGAGCTAGACTTCACATTTAATCCTATTTTTAAGAACATTTTTTTTTTTTGCGACCTACATATGCATCAAGTACTTTAACTTTGTGGTAACTATATTTTGCTTCATCTATTATATCTATACCGAAATACTTTTATTGTCGTAACAATTATTTTTGGGCTCTTATTTTCAATTTTAATTGCCTTAATGAATAATTGCACGCAATTATATTTTTTCTGTCATAACTTTAGGCAATATTCAAATTTCTTTCTGTATGTCAATTATTCATAACATCTATGATTTTTTTTTTTCAAACACCATTTGTATCTTACAGATGAGATAAATGTGTTATATATTAATACTTTAGGAGTTAAATACATACGAGCAAGAGGGTCACATACCAATTTAATTATGAAGAATTTTTTATGTGTCAGTACAATTTTTTTTCTTCTTTGTGATTTTGCTTTTATTCTTTTACATTGAAACCTATTCCTTCTAGGAATGACAACGGAGCAGGCTTGGGTCAAGTACTCTTTCTTGATTTTTCATAATTGTCGTTACTCTTTTTGATCAATCTAATTGTATTGGTGTTTATAAATTGATTACAAAGTCCTTCATTGATCATTAGTATTATAACTATTCGTTCCATGCAATGAGTTTTATTTGATTCACTTCTCTTTAACAAATTGTGTGATAAAAACTTATATTTTATGTGGTTCAAATTGTAGTACAGTGAATGGATACTTACATTTTAGAAGAGAGATTCTGAGTTTAAATCACACCTCCCCTCCCCTACCCTACCCTACCCTAAGTCCCCTTTGTATATTAAAAAAAAAAAAAAAAACTTATATTTTATAGAGTGTAATAATATAATATAATTTTCCTCGACTCTGAAGGTGGAACAGTTTTAAATTAGATCAGTGTGATATTCTATCGCTTTGTGTTTTGTAGTTAGATCATATACATGTAACATTGCGGTGTTTAATTTAATATTCTGGTCTATATTACTTGATTCTCTACTTATGAGCGTATCATGAGTTTGGACTTCATTTTAGTCCTTTTATGTAAAGACAAAGTATATGTGTGCAATATATTTTGCCTTAGAATATAATTCATAATTTACATAATCTTAATTTTCTCAATTTTAATTCTATATATGTACCATATTGTACCCGAGTTATTAACGTGTTTCAATCTCTTAACCATAGGTGAAAAAAGTTCATATCTATATAAGATTCCCTTTTTTTTAACACCAATTTGCTACTCGTGTAACGCACGGGTGTTAGAATAGTTATAGATATATAAATGTAACAATACATAAAGTTTATAGACTATTAATATAAACAAAAGTGTGGCGTCAATATATTTACCCATTTTAGAAATTAAAATATCGGTCAGTAGAGGATGTTTTATAATAATAAAATATTAAATATAAAAATATGGTATAAATAAGTTATTAGTGATATAAGTGTAAAGATTTTTTTTAAAGGGAAAAGAATTATTCATTATTATTATGAGAATGAAGTACACCGGAAACTAAAGTTGGAGGAAAATGAAACTAATGCCTAGAATTTGTTATAGAATCGACAGCCCTAGTTAAGTGATGAGTAGTCTGATTCACACACTGTCTAAACAAGAAAATTCTAGTCCATCTATTAAAGAATTTGATGATTTTACCTTCTTATGTGATGGGGGAAAAAATAATCTAAGGGTAAAATGGTGAATTTACCATGTTTTGTAAAATATTTTATAAACATTTGTAAAATGAACGTCGAATACACATTATGGTGTGCTAAGTGAAAAAAATCTTGTGTTAATATAACCATCGCAATAATATATTCTTCGTGTGTTTGTAGGGGAGAAAATATATTTGTAATCCTTAATAAATATTTGAGTCTTTTTTCTAAAATCTCCCGGAAGTTTTGTAATAAAACATTCCATCTCACGTGGCGTGTATGGATTATATGTATTTAAAATATACATTGCATTGATGAAATACACATAGTGTGTATCTATATACGCTATACAAGATGAGAAGTTTTGTTATAAAACCTCTTGGAGGTTTTTGAAAATTTTCCTTATTTTATAGTAGATTATTTATCAAAAAGTCGTACTATGTCATGTTTGATTTCCATTATAATTATAATTATAATTATAATTATTCAAACCATGCCAATGAGGCCTTAGCCCTATTTGGTTAGAGGACTAAGGTTGAGGCCTTGAGACGTAGATATCCCATGTTAGATTCCCCCTATATGGGGGTTTGTCTACATTTTATATGTAGTTTATAGTCTTCTATATAGGTGTTTGATTTCTTGTTGTCTCCTGTATAAAGATTTGTATTGTTGATTTTTGTACTCTTGTAGTCCCCTGTAGGGGTTTGTATTGTTGATTTCAGTGCACTGTATTTCAGACTGATATATCTATATACACTTATAGTGTCATGATGAGGATTGCAATTGCACTTCAAAATAATAATAATAATAATTCAAACCATAATAACATGAAATAATGATTAGGGTAAATTATGTAAATATATATATATATATATTAGACGACAGAAAAAAAAAGTTAATTCAAATATGTATTTGAAATTATCAAAATCATATATATTTTTTTTTTTGCTTCCATCAAAATCATATTTATTAGTATATGGACCATGGTAGAAAAATTAGAAATCAATTAGGAAATTATTTTTCAATTCCGTGCTATCTTTAAAAGTGTTCATAGAAATAATAGAGTATATATATGTGCCCGTGTTTATATTTATATCCATGTATGTATACATAAACTTTAGGTTTTCCTCAAAAAAGGGGGAAAAAAGGAAAGAAAGATAATGATCACCATTTTATATTTAGCAAAAGTTTCACTTATTACATGTGATGGATCAGGGACGGAACCAGGAGAGGTCTCCCCTGGTTCATGGCTAGGCCCAAATTGGGCTGGTCCATAAAGAAAAAATGTCTTTTTTATAATGTTTGGGTAGATGAAAAAATCAGTCTGGCTCGGTCCGGCTAAGGGTGGTCCGGCGTGCTGGCTCCGCCCCTGCGACGGATAGCTTGGCGCTCTTACTACTACCATTAACATGCCTTGTTTTTCATTAGAGAAAATGAACAAGAAAACTTTAATGATATATGATGTCAAATTAAAGTTAAGTTGTTTTTGTTATTATTAACTAATATTATTACTAGTATAACACCTGTGCGATACATGGGTAGAAAAAAAGTTTGAAATTTAACTATGTAAAAGTTTTTCAATGAATTTACAATAATTGAACATGTTTTAAAAGTGTAAAAGCACAAGGTATATACCAATGGAGGAAATAATATCAATGGTAGTACCGATTTAATATACTTACATTGAAAAGATAATTCATATTCATTCCATAATTCACGTGATAATATATTTGTAGCCGCAAATTCAGCTAAGAATCTATAAAAGAAATAATAGATACTAAGACATCAAAGCATGAGTAAAATATGATTACATGAACAATAAATTCATACTTTCTCATGATGGAATAATCTTGTGTCAAAACAGAATTCGTTTAGATAATATGTAAAAAAATTCACAGTAAGATATGAGTAGAATTATGTCATTTAACAGAGGAACATTATTAAAGTAAATTAAATACTTGAAAAAGCAAGAAAGTTCAATTATTTCCTCTTTCTGTCCCACTTATTTGGTCTCATTTTTCTTTTTGTAATGTACCAAATATATGATCTCTTTCTATATTAAAATGTTTAACATGCATTACTTTCCAAATCTAACCATATTTAATACTTTAATTAGGAACACGAATTACAAAATGTGCCTTTTTAACACACATTTCTTAATCTTTATGAAAAAGCAAATAGGATCAAATAATCGATATGGTGGGAGTATGTTCAAATTTATTGACGGTCCTCAACGTGTACACCTTGGGTACCATTAGTGATAAAATGTTGATATAATTAATATTTAATACTATTAACTAATCAATAATTATTAATATTAATTTCTACGTAATAATATTATTCGTAAAATATTGTATTCACAGGAGAAGATCAGCTTGTGAACAAATAGTCTTTGAATTGCTGCAGATATATAGAATTCAGCATAAATATGCCCCAAATCAAAAAAAAAAAAGAAAGAGGCAGATGAAATTTCACTATTTAATGCTACATTTTCGTAACTTTTAAACATTTTTTGATTGAAATTTCACCATTTAATGCCATAAATCCGTAACTTTTAAGCATTTTTTGATTTCCCAAATCAAAAAGAGATTAAAAACAAAAATCAACATATGAGATGTAAATCAACGATTCAAAGGAAGAAGAGAAGGGAATGGAAGACCGTAATTAACTACATGGCAAATGAGACCTTCAAAATGTTATTTGCCCGGATTTGCACCTAGATGACTTGATGTTGGGACAAAGATGACTTGATGTTGGAGACGAAAGAAAATATAGTTTATATAAAGATTAATTAAATAAACGCCAATATGGAGATTGGAGATAATTGAGAAAGAGAATCAAGGAAAAGAAAGGTAAACGTGTGTTGGCAAGAGGGAAAAAATTAAAATTAAAAAAAAAAAGGAATATGACATCGTTAGTGACATCAGCAATATAGGCGGGAAAACCGGGTTAGATTTCTTTTGATTTAGATATATATAGATTTTTGATTTCCCAAACTCAAAAAGAGATTAAAAAAATCAACAGAGGAGATGTAAATCAATAATTCAAAGGAAGAAGAGAAGGAAAGGGAAAACCGTAATTAACTACATGACAAATGGGACCCTTAAAATGTTATTTACTCAGATTTGTACCTGGATGACTTGATGTTGGAGACAACAGAAAACATAGTTTATTAAATTAGGAGAGTTTGGTATAAAGATTAATTGAATAAACGCTAAGATGGAGGTTTGAGATAATTGAGAAAGAGAATAAAGGAAAAGAAAGGTAAAACTGTGTTGGCAAGAGGGAAAAAATTAAAATTAAAATAAAGGAATATGACATCATTAGTGGTATCAGTAGTTTATGCTAGAAAATCGAGTTAGACTTCTTTTGATTTATATATATATAGGTGCCACGTTAAAATTTTTAAAATGTCATTAGTTAATAAATAGACATCATTGAAACATCAATTTTTTTTAAAGGATTGTGACATCATTTTTTAAAAAGGTTTAATGAAAATTATTGAGCTAAAATTTTGAGTATATTTTATAATTTAAAAAATTAAATGTCTACCTTTGAAGTTTAAATTTGTCATTAATCATCTCAGACAAAAAAGAAAAAAATTATTCATACCATAAAACCAACAAGTTAATAAAACAAAGAAGCACTGTAATAAAAATGAATGTTTATGTGAAATACTGTTATTAAAGTATGATGATTCATTTTGAGTGAAAAAAGCATCATTTTATATTATCATACAGGGCACTCAAATTCTTAAGGCCGGCCCTACTGATGGCATTGATCAAATCAATAGGATATAAGAAGATGACAGGGGCTGTCATTGGACATTCCCATGGGGAGGTAAATGGGTCATTGGCTAAATGTATGGTTTGGAACTTCGCGCCTTTATTTGCAAATCGTATTTTTAGATCGGATCAATAGAACATCTTACGGATTGGATTGTTAGATCATAAGATAAGATCCTATAAAATAACTAATTAAAAATTACTCTTGAAAGCTAAAAATATTTTAAAATGTAAAAATAACATAGGATCGTAATGATCATGTATGATCATATACTAATTTTGTGCAACCATATCAAATTGCAATCCTGTGCATGATCTAGATTGATTTTTAATTTAGGACCGTATGATCTTACATTCTAAATCGTGATTTTGGCAACTATGATCGGTGAAACTTATGGCGACCAAGGAGGGATTAGACTTTGTAAAGACTACCATGTTCACTATTAATTTTGTGCAATCTTAGGGCATGTTCTCTTTACTGTTTTGAGACTATTTTTAGTTTTCAATTTTTTAGAACACTGAAAACGTGTTTATTTTCATATTTTCAGAAACGAATTTTAAAAAACAAGAAATTTTTTAACAAAGAAAACAGAAAATGATAAAAAATCGTTTTGAGAGTTTTTAAGCAAAACTGATATTTAATTAAAAACAAGAAAACGCTTTATTTTGAGAATTTCAATTTCTCTCTCCTCTAATTTTACAACCCTTGGTCCCTCCTCATCTAATTTCTCTCTCCTCTAATTTTATTCAAGTGTCATATGCTTCCAAAGTTAGTTTATTTTTTTATTATTATTAATTTTATTATTATTTTTTTGTATTTCCTTTTTCCTCATAACAAACTATATCAAACTTTCATATTTTAATTTTGGTAACAATACATTAAAACAAAATAATTTAATTTACTTAAAAAGCAAATAAATTCTCAAAATGTCAAGAAAAACACTTTTTCTAGTTTAGGTTTCTTAAAAAAGTTTTCTAAGATGACAAAGTGAACACATTTGTAAAAATCTAAAAACAAGCACTCAAAACAGAAAATTTAAAATGAATTCAAAACTAAAAAATAGAAGACTGAATCACGAAAAGAACACAGTCTTAGTTTTTATTGGCATCATCACAAGCTATCATGATATTGATACCTGGACCATTTTCTCCTTAAATAAGCACTGGCGTAGCTTGGGGGCATAGTGGGTCTGCCCTCAAATTGGCCCAAAATTTTTTCTTAACCTTGTTATTATAAATAAATAAAAAAAAGGAAAAATCTATGTATAAAATGGTTTAGCCGCATACTATACGGCTCATTTCTCTATAGTGTCTGACTCCGCCACTGGAAATAAGTATTTGAGTTTAGATGCAACACCTAAGTAGTTTAGTGACATCTAAGTGAGTTTCCCACACTTAGGTTTAGGAATCAATTCCCCTTCGTAATATTTTTAAAAAAAAGGCATTTGAGTTCAGATTGCAGGACAAAAATTCATTTTACATGCATATAGATGATGTTTATGGCCTTTAATGTTGATGTATACATGCAATTAGTTATATGGGACACTAGTGTTATAATTAATGACAATTGACACTCAAATGAGTCCTAGAAAATTTTTGTAGGGAAGGAATGCACAATTGCTCAGGTCAACCGAGGCACAACTTGGGTGACTAACCAAGTTGCTCACAGAGTCACAATTCATCAACTTGTGCACTCTGTCTGCTACAATACTTATGTTGGGAGGAAGTAGCTCCTCCTATTGATTCATATGTGAATGTAGATGCTCGCTATTTGAATCCTTGAAAAACAAAAAGGTTTGATTGTTCCAAAAAATAAGGAGGGAAAAAAATGGAAAAAAGAAGAAGGGAGATGCGTGTGAGACACTCGTTTTCTCACTATTACCCCAACATTTTTTTTTCCATTTTATTTCAAAAATACCATCATTGAACACTTATATTAATGCTTTTTTAAGCCAATGCCCATTTAGTCTAATGACGTTTAAGTAGACTTTTCACACCTTAATTAAATATTCAATTCCCTTCTCTTACAATAACATTTCTTAGACACTCAACTATGTTTGCCTTTTATAATGAAATTAACATGGATTGGTAACATGAATAACAAACAATATCATATCAAATATAATTTTCAAGTACCAGTCAGATATTATCTTATGCAGCGATCCTCTGGAGCAATCTTCTAAATGAACCAATAAAAAATGAGTTATGCTATTTGAACAAAAAATCATACAAGAATTCTAACAAGCTGACAAATGGTAAAATGATGTTTTTAATATATCACATCACTTTTAAAATAACGGTAATCACATCAATCACATATCTCTTTTCTCAACATTGTCATCTTTTTTATTCAAATAGAATTATTCATAAAGAGTAAGTAACTGACCCGTTATGTGTGGGTGTAAGTTGTCAAGCTTGGAGCGTCCGCCTCTACTTTAGCCGATGACATCATAAAGTATCATATGGATAGTGCCATAAGATCATCTCCAATGCAAAGGGTGAAGCTCTAATGTCTTAAAGGAGAGATACACAAAAAAATAAAGTGGACTTCATATAGTTCCTATTTTATTTTAATTTCTTTTTTCTTTTAATCACTTTTCTCTCGTTTACATCATTTTTTCTTCACTTTTCCTCCCTCATATCCTGTGTAAGGTCTAAATCTAGACCTTCATCCAAGACTTCTCAGACGTGTGCTCTTCCGATCTTTTGAATTTCTATCTATCTCTCTTCTTTTTCACTTTTCTTTCTTTTTTTTCTACACCTCTTTCCACCAACATTCAATTAAAATAATCATATTCTCTCTATTTCTATCTCTCTCCTCTACACTACTCAAAACTTTGACTACCCTATTGGATATGCTCTAAGAGACTAACAAAAACAATTGCGATCAATACAATTTAATGAATGCATAAGCCTTTAGAGTGTGTTTGATTGGAAGGAGAGAAAAGGAATTGAAATTTATTTTTCATGAAAAATGTTTTCCCATGTCCCCCCTAAGGAATTCATTTCTTTAATTTCAAGAAAAATCTCTATTTTTTGCTCTAAGATGAAAAATATTTTTCATGAGAAATGAAACTATGTTCAATTAGCAACCATAGTTGTGGTTTCTTGCCTTTTTATACCACGCGAACTCCATAACAGGAGTATGCTTTGTTTCCATAGAAATTTCGGTTTTTTAATATGCTTGAAAGAGAACCAAATGTAGGTTGGAATGGAGATCAAGAAAGGAAAGTTTAAATGGAGAAAAAAAGATTTTAAATATTGGTTGGACTTGGACTTGGACTTGGACTTGAACGAGCTCTCCTTTCCCTTCCGACCTTGCCTATATGTGCACTAGAAACTTTTCAATTATATATATATATATATATATATTTATTTATTCAAGTAGAACCATGCAATATGTAAAAGAAAACTCTTTTACATACACATAACATAAGTGGTAAGAATATGGATTCCTTCTAACAAGATAGTAACACGCCGTGTGACTCTCTCCTTAGAAAATTCATAAGAATATATGTTTTTTTACACATCACATTACTTAAAAATTAACTGTCATGATAATGTCATATTATTTTGTGTACACAATTTTATATTAAAAAAATGTAGAAGCACACTTTTCCATTCAACTAACGGCAGACTACAATGCCGTCCGATTAGTCGGTTCCCTCTCCGAGCAAATCATTCTATTTCCCATCTCTCCCTTTATCAAGAGACTAGCAGTCAATTGTTGCACTAATCCTACCCAACAAAATTTTTAATTTTCCTCTTTTCTAGATGGACAGTGGAGTTGTTGGTTTGTCAGTTGTCACTCTCAAGAAGAAATTTGTTACATAAAAGATCTTGATTCTTGGGTTCATCGATCAGTAAGACAACGCTATTTGAATCATGAATGAATTCTATAATAGTTGAAGATGAATATGTTACAATGTATAATTTGTATCATGAATCTTCTGATAGTTTAATCATGTATAATGTGTGATCTCATATTATTAATGCACAATCCCTTTATTAATAGGGTGTCGTTATGGCACCAAAGTCCACGTGATGTTCATACATGTAGCACAGAGGATAGTAAGTTCTATAAACGGTGAGCATATGGGTATTAGAAAATTTTCGGTTGTTTCCATTTCACACATT
>CAVNYN010274336.1:0-12251 GCA_963692815.1 Nyctanthes arbor-tristis
GAAAGTCACAATAATTGGTCACAATGGTCACAATTTGACACTTGGTTTTTACCCAAAAAAAAAGGAAAAAAAAACTTATATATACTTTAATATTAGGCCTGAGCGTTGTTTGTTTTGGTCGTGGTTTTAAGAAAATCAAACCAGACCTAAAACTGTATAAAGTTTTTCATAAAATAATCATTATGTTATTATGTAATATTAAAACCGGACCAAAATTTAACCATTCGGTTTTGATTTAGTTTGGTCTGATTATGATTCTATAAAAAATTATAAAATATAGTTCAATGAGTTTATCGACTAAAGGTAAAAAGGGGAAAATATGTATTTTATATGAATAGTATCTATACTCTAAGGTTTAAATTACATGATTTTAATAGAAATTGAGATTTTTTGGTAACTTTATTCTTTTATCATTAAGAGTTTAAATCAAGAATTAAGTTAATAAATTCAAAATCAAATCATTTAACTTGGTTATGGTTTGGTCAAAACCATAACCAAATGGTTATTACCAAACCATAACCAAATGGTTATTCATTTTAATAATTATAACCATTTGAAAATTTGAGAAAACTGAACTAAACCAGACCAAACCGCTCGATTTTGATTTGATTCAATTGGTTATAGTTATTTTGTCTAGCTCTACTTAATATTGAAAAGGTGTAAAAAAAGATGGTATTTCTCAAGTTACTGCGTTTTTGAGTGGAAATCTATGTATCTCTTTCAAATCTACGAGACCCCTTCTTGGGCTAGAAGCCCACCTAATCCTGGCTAGGAAGGGCCCAATGAGTACTGTCCTTGTATAAATTGATTCCACCTATACCTAATTAATTCGCTCCAATATGTCTGTGTGGGTGTGTCTATAAATAAATATATATGTGAAATAATTATAATCGGACCAGTGATAGTTCAAATAGTGTACTTTTTTTAGCGTAATTATATTGACACTATATTTTTTACTAATCACACCACATATTAATTGTGTTGAAAGTGCTTAGTGTTTTAAAATTATAATATTTATTTATGTTCATAAACTTTTGATCACATATTTCATCAAAATTTTTAACCAGTTAGCACATTTTATATATTAGACATCAGTTTTGTTTCAAAAAATATGTTAAGACAGTGTAAAAATTTTATTTGCTAATCGTATTTTAAATAAAAAAAATACAGAAAAAATTAAAACAAAAACACAACAAATTATTTATTTAAAAGTAGGCTAGTATAATTTTTCAAAAAAATTCAATACCGACATAAATGAGCTCTTCCGATCTATAAAAATATGAACCAAAAATATTTGGAGTGTAAATTAGAACAATGCTTATATGTTAAGCACTATTATTTCAATTAAATTGTGGTGTAAATATAGTGTAGTGTGAATATAATTGGCTTTTTTAATTAGGATTGTGATCTTAGATTTGAGTCTATTATACCCTTCCTCGAGGTTTCCCAATCACGCAAAAGATAATAATAGTTATCACATCCCATCTCACATTTTCATAAGGTAGGCAAAGATAAATAACCCAGAATCGTATCAATAAGAGTATCATGGAGTGCTCAATTTTAATGACACAGGGCTTAAATAGTCCCATGTGGCATAAACTTCGTCCAGCACCGTTTCTAAATGCAGAAGGGATGCTAGACACATTTTATTCAACATTTTTCTACTCTCCCACTTTTCTCTCTTCTCCAACCAATTATTATTCTGCATATGTCCACTAGCTCAACAATTTAAAGCATCCATTGGAGACATTATATATTTTTCATCCTTTCCTGCCAAATTTATCAGAATGGACGTTATGCCATTGGCCCATTGGAGATCCTCGAAAAGTAATGTTTATAGAAACTTCACAACTTATCTTCAAAAATAATAATAATAATAATTAAACTTCACAACTTTACTTGCATTGTCTAACGCGTTTGGAGGATCATCACTTTTTTCAGTATTATTACACAAACTGAGACATGCTTATAATTGATTTACAGAGACACTGATGCTTTTGAAATGTTACTGTCTCACCATGTTAAATAGCAAAGAAAAGATCCTACTCAGAATGTTCCTACCCAGAATGTTCAACATGGGAGATGAATAAAAAGTTTCATATACCTGATGAGTTAGTTGATCCTTGGCTTCCCCAGGTAAATAGCTCCTTTGAAGCTTTCCGGTTATCACTTGCCCTGAAATCAGTACTGACGAATTCAGATTACTTATCTAGGATATATATCCTGATGATCGTAAGCAGCATTATGAAAAAAAAGATTGAGTGTTAATTACCTGTTGGATTTTAGTAAAATTAGTAGGAGTATAAATTAAGGAAGGAAAACAATGGTACCTACTTGAGATGCTCTGATCCCTGAGCAGACATTGGCATCCAGAGGCCAATTTCTATGGATTATCGAACCTCTTCGCTCCTCTTCCATCCCCATCATCACTTCACCAATTCATATAACAGCCCAATATAGCAAATGAGGCACAAAATCCTCAACTTCAGCTGCTTCATTCGGATAACCATGCTTGGCCTTCTTTGGGGTCATTGTAGGGTTTCTCATCACTGATCAACCGAGTTCTTCTTTTAGCTAGGCTTCAAACTAGGATCTGATAACAACAATTCCTTTCACTTTTTGGGTGAATGTTCTTCGAAATGGAAGTGTCTATGTGTATATCCTTATTCTTCAAGCATATCTAGACTTGACTGTTGATTGAAACAGGAAACTTAATCGGAAGGCAACGAACAAGGAATTAACAGACAACCAGGAACTTGTTGTTTCTTGGACAGAGAATATCAACAAAAGAGACAAGACCAAAATTAGTGCTTAACCACCAAAGGGACATCCTTTAATTTGTTCATCAGCAACCCAGCTCAACAAATTACTCCTGTAAAAAGAGGGAAATGGACTGTAACCAGCGGGAGTCGGGGGGGGGGGGATTCCACAAGGTCCCTGTTAACAGGGGAGCACAAATGAGAATTAGAATCTGCAAAATGAAGCAAAATTTACAGGGCCTATCGATTTTCATTATGCCATAATATTAAATAGCTACTAGTAAATGTTTCCAGCTAAAACAGAAAGAAAGAAAATCTGATCAAGAATATCAAGAACAGGAATCTAATACAGCATTTAATGTAATAAAGCAGTTTAGCTAGATTCGATGAACATGAACAATAAATTAAAAGATCTATGAGTAAACAAAACATCAAACACCTGGCATACAACTAACAATGAGATCGTAAACAACCCACGCCAACATGGAAAACTCATGATCATCAAATTTTTCTTGGCATGCATGCGTTTCTGTTCTAAATGTTGCCCTAGTCCGGACTTATGTTCAACTCGCAGGAGCCTCCTATCCATTATAAACCCTTTTCGCTTAATCGCTTCCAGTTGCCTTAGTATATATCCCTCTTGATTAAACCTTTCCAGGATCTCATGCGCGCAAGTTTTCTACATTGAAGGAGACGACAAACTGCTACGTTACTACGGAAAAAGTAAGAAATACAAATGGTCCTTTTCCCAGTATTATTTTTTTTTTTCTAAAAATTATTAATGTTATGAAACGCTTGATTACCAAAAGGGCCCCCTTCCCACAAATATATATTTTAGGATCTTTATTATGATTTTTGTTCCTTTTCTCCCTTTTTCCTCGTATTTCCTCCCCAAGTGAGGTTTTGAATAATGTTTACAGTATAGTCAATTACTTATAACACATGAAAAAGATTTAGACCTGATTGTAGGCTCTGTCTCTTATATAGATAAGTAAAAAATTTGAGCTTTTTATCTAAATACAGTGCTGAAGTGTTATAATGAACACTCTATCACATGCGATGCAACAGGTCCCACCTAAAAGTGAATATGTTCTAAAGCACTCTAGATAAAAAAAATACTGAGCCGGTAATACTGAGCCGTTTATAAAATACCAATGGCGTAACATTAACAAAAATTTGGTTCATTTTTCATACTCACAATTAATTTCCGTTAATGCTCATTTACTATGTGTACATTTTGTAAGGGCAAAAAAAATAAAAATAAAAATAAATGAGAGAACATTATTATTATTTTTTTTTTTTTTGGTCAAATCAAATCAAATCATCTAGTGAGGAGAAACAAATTCTTGGATAAAATACGATAATTCATTAATAGCGACAAAATTACATGTCTACCCTTAGTATTTAGTTGTCTTGAATTACAAGAGTCAAACTAGTAAACAAAAGGCCCGAAACGAAATCTGCCATGAAATGCCCACACATTTTTTACCGCCTTAGTATTTTTCACATTAGGGACTTTAGCGACCGGGCCTTAATAGGCTTCCGAGCCCGCTTCCGCCCGGTCTCGCTCTCGTCTTCTTCCTCGTACTCAATCTCGTCCTCGATATCCAATCCTTCGTCAATGATTTGGGACAACGCAGACGGCTCCGTTTCATGTTTTTGATCGACATTCCTAGGCACGTGCCGGCTACCACCACTAGTGTTACTATTTTCACCTCTCTTTTTCCCCCATCGAGGTCCGAAACCCGAGTAATAGTAGAATTCATAAGGATTGGATGTCGACGAAGTTGAAGCCGGCTTCTTCGGCCGGGCACGGCGCCTGGTGTCGGCTGCCACCTTATCGGCTTTCTTGGCAACCGCTGGAGTCCCGTTGTTGTAGTTCCGAACCTGAGATAAATGGTGCTTGCAATAAGAATTCCCTTCAGCAGCCTGCTGTTTACATTTCCAGCCCTTCCCGTCAGTTTTGCAGCAATAAACAGCAATATCTCTGTCTCTGTTTATCCCGGGATTTTCTGTCCCTTCCTCTGCCGTGTCCATGGCGGAGCCGCCCTCGATTCCGCCATCGGAATATTCCCATTTCCTAGCCTCGATCGCCCCAGTAACTCCGTCATCCGTAGCCATTTTCATGGACGAAGCACTATTAATAAAAATCCAACGAAACAACATCGCATTTCAGTTCAAATCTCAGAAAATCAAAATTCCATTATCTGCAAATAGAAAAATCCACAAATGCCGACTGATTGCAGAACCCTAAATGTCTGCAGCATCAATAGAGAGCTGGAAAATTGCGAGACAGTCGAAATTAAACCCAGAATAGCAAAGATTACCTCTCAGCAGCTCCAATAGATCCTTCCAAGCTCCCATTTTTCTGGAAACTATCATTTTTATTGACCTGCATAAAAATTAATTCTATGTCGAAGAAACGGAACCGCCCGAGCTATAATAAACAAAACAGTGATAACCCAGAAAGGAATTCAAATTCCCAACCCGAAACAAACAACAAAAACCCATTGATTCACATTTTGTAACCAACCCTAGTGGTGGGTCTTAAGAAAACCCTAGAAGAGAAAAGAATAACAGCAGAAATGAAGGGACATTTCGGAAGAATAAGAAATGGGTTTTAACAGATCTGAATATAGGAACAAACCGGAACCAGTATAGAGTAAATTTAACTGACCTGGGACGACGGCGGAGGCAGCAGTGGCGGAGGAGTTGAAGATGGAGAAAAACTCATAACATCCCAAGGGGACTGATTCAACTGACAGACATGGGTCTGAAGAACCGTACCGGGTTTCAGAGAAGATGCAGCGTATATCAATGGAGAAATCTTGGCGTGCTTCCTTATTCTCATGGCGGTTCTGTGGATTCTTTTGGGAGTTTTTTTGGTGAACAATCGAGGGCAGAAACTCTGAATTGTAGAGGCTTTGTGGGGGTAGGGTAGGGTGGGTGGGGTGGGTAATATAAAGTATGTGTGGGGGGAAGGGTGCCGTTAGCCACGATGAAAGCTAGATCCAAAAGGCTTTTCTTTTTTTTCCTTAAATTTTCTCTCTCCCTTTATTTATATATATATATATATATGTTTATATAAAAATAACCATACAAATGAGTTCATGAGTTGTATATATCTATTATTTTCTCTCTCTATAAGTGAGCATTTTTGTTTTTTAGAGAGAGATAGAGTTACTATGGCCCACTTTTGTTGGTCAAAAGAGAAAAATTATCTGTAAATAGGAGTTAATAAGAAATATATAGATCGATAGGGGTGTGACAAAGAATCTTGTAACCTATAGTCCGTCTTACCAACAGGAAAATATTTATTTGATTATTTACTATGAAAATAAAATATTTGCCCAAATGCGTGGTGATTCAAGCGACAAACTTACTCAAAGTGTTGAATTAAGCACAAAATTTTCGTTTGCACGAATCATGTTAAGAAGTCGTGTCAAGAAAAATTTGCTAATATATTGTGCAAGTGTTGCTCTTTTTTTACTGCTTGTGCAACTAGGACATTATATTTGTGAGGTCAAGAAAGTGGGTAATTTGATTGATTTTATTGGAGTGAATGTGATATGTTTCTCGTGTTTAGTAGTATTATTGTCGCTGATTGCATGAATTGCAATGATATTACTGATTTACAGATTTTATGAGTATTGTTTTGTGTAAAAAGCATCTCAAATAAAGAGGTGATAGAAAGATGAATGACTTTAGAAAAAAGATGAATGACCTTAGAAAAATTTTATTATTATTATTAATTATTATGTAAATTTGGCCAAATTTTCATTTAAATATCAGCGTCATATATACATGTTGTTAATAATAATAATAATAACGTCATATATACATGTTGTTAATAATAATAATATGCGCACAACCACTGTCCTATTTGGACTACTTTGTAGTAGATCGAATTCTTTGAGTTGATCGATCAAATTCACAATGTAATATCTACAATAGCATTATAATGTCTTGTTTTTTCATAAGTTTTAATCTCTCTTATGAGAGTATGTTAATATACACGTCTATGTGACAACACATAAGAAGTTGAAATGAGTCCCATTTTTCTCAAAATCAACCAAACATGTATTGTCATATTGGCATATGATATGTATTAAAATATCCCATGAGGGAATATAAAAAATTTTACTTAATTTCCACTTGAATGTGTAACTTAAGCAGTCGGCTACACTCTTTCGAATATTTTAAGGCATCTAAATTGTTGAGGTTCTCACAATAAATAAATTTTCAACATCCGGTATTTTCTTTAGGGAAAAAAAAATATCAATGGGGAATTACCCAATAGATAGTGACATAGTTAACAAATAATTTGATTAAAGTATAATAAATTAACATTATTATGTTTTATATTTCTGTCACGTTGAATTATAAAGTATTGACATCTATAATTCGTGATAAAAACAAAGTAATAGACCCTTAATTTATGACACCAAGTTCAATTGTTCCAAAATAATTATTTTTGTGACAATATACATTGATTTAAGGGGCCCTCAAATATCCTCAAGAATAATTTAGACTGGAGATCGGTCTCCAATTTAGTTGGTATTTTTTCATTGGATAGTCAATGAGTAGATGTTTCTATATATTTATAATTATCCACATATCCTTTAAAGTAAAAATACTAACTAGACTGGAAATCGGTATCCAATCTGAATAAATAACACTACTCTATTCTTAAAAGAGAGGTCACAATATATGAAATATTAAAATCAATATTAATTAAATATATGAATTTGGATTGAAGTGCAAAGGTATGCAAAACTTGAGGACATGTTTAAAAGTTGGGGATGGAAGTACAATAAAATGTAAAAGTTGCGGACTTTGATTCAAATTACCACAGCCAAATAAGATTTTGCCGCTATTTGATCTTCTTTATCAAAATACATTTTAATCTCACCTACCATTGATTTGACTACTGATTTGACAACTACTCATTTATAGCTATAAATTTCAAATTTTTATTAAATCTACACCATACATTTCACATCTTTATAATTCTTCTTTATAAATCAACTGCTATAAATTGAATCAAACAGGTACTAAGCACCCCAGATGCAACTCTACCATCTCAAATGATTCTTGTTATCGCGGAGAAATGAAAATCCAGACACCAAACTGGCAAACTCATTTCATCTGTCACCGTACTTAACTTTTACCTTTTTCCTTTTCTTTTCTTTTCTTTTCCCTTTTTTTTTGGGAGGGGGGAAAACTTTAACCGTTGATTAACTAAAATCACAAAAACCATTTCGTTGCACCTGTAATTCGCAGTGCATTCACCCCAAAGCTTGAGATAATATTCTGGATTACATCACTAATAGAAGAACCACGTTTTAAAAGGTTTCCCCCAATCCTAGATGCCCAAATTGATGATTATGTTTGTTCACGTCAGATTTTGTTTGAGTCATAGTCAACAAAATATAAACCGAAACACCAAGTCTAATAGGATGGATATAAAAAGTTCTAAACTTTGGGTCCCGTTTGAGACCCGAGCCCAAGTCAAATATGTTTGGTATTTTTAGAGAGAGAAATTGTTCGAAAATTTGAATCCTTTAAATGAGCCTTCCTTCTCTATTTATAGCCCTTGGTGAGAGTGAGTGAGCTGGCACTGTATAAATTTACAGGAGTTCTGTCATCAAGTACATCACAAGTACAAATAGAGTATTCTAAGCCTGAAATTAAAAATACAACTGTTCTAGTACAACGTAAGTACGACGACTTTAACTGACCTGTCTGAATAACTAACTTTCACCTGCTATTGTCTCAGTCCCAATAAATGCCACGTAGTCTGCCACCACAACGTTTTTCTTTAATACAGTTGGGGAACTTCAGAGAGGAGAGCATAGACTCAAACCCAGTACTTTGTCCTGGTAAGCGGTGCTTTTTACCACTTGAGCTATCACCTTTTGTCTAAATTGATGGTTATGTTAAAATGCCAAAATTAAAAAAATAGAAGAGGGAATTGGGGAGAGGGAAGAAAGAGAAAAAAAGGGAAAAGATCAACCAAACTCAACTGGATTAATAGTATTCATCATTCAAGTGAGTTACTTACACTATAAACCTATGTTTAGGGATGACAATTTTAGCCCTAAAACTCGAAATCCACAGGTACCCACCTCATTGGGATTAAGTATCAGGACAGATATAAGGTGAAAGTGTCTTCTCTGAAAGTCTAATAGGGCAGGGATGTGTAACAATAACGCCTACCCGTTGACCCGATAATTTTTTGTTTGTTATTTTTTTAATAAAAAATTTTGTGGGGGAACTTAGAGAAAATTCGAACTTGTGACAATTGAGTGTAGCTCTCAAGTTTTAAATGAAGGTTTACTTGTAGTGTTTAAATATTTAGTATTTGGTGTGTGATTGAATATTATTTGATAATTTGAATTTCATATCTGATCATTTAGTTGTAATTAAAAATAGGGTAATTTACACTTAATGTTCCTAACTTGTCAACTTTTAATAGATTAAGTTTATAACCTTTAATTCTACTCATGGGGTCCCCAACCTTTTCTAAAATCCCCAACCAAGTCCCTATAGACGGAATCCGTCAACTTTAGCTGTTGGTCAACTCTTTGACCTGGAACAATTTTGATAAAATTAAAAAAATAAATATACTAATTAGAAAATAAAAATAAAAAAAGTGGGGCGGGGTCCCCCTGCTGCCATTTCCGACAGCCGTTAAGCTGCAGGAACCCCCCAAACCCCGCCATTTCTGGTAGCATCTTTGGCGACCTGAAATGGCAGAGGCAGCCAATGTAGATTTTTTGCCATTTTTAGTAGCCAAAGGGGTGGCCAGTAGTGGCAGCAAGGGGAGTCTTCCTCTGTTGCCATTTCTGGCAGCCCGAAATAGCAATCGGGGAGAAAAACTCGTCCCCAGCAACCCTTTAGTTGCTGAAATAGCAACAAAAATTTTTGCTGGAGCTGCTGGAAATGGCAATGGATGGGGGAGTCCCCACCCCTCCATTTTTCTTTTTTTTTAATTTATTTTTATTTTTAATTAAAATATTCTTTAGCTTTTTTCTTTTTTAATTTATTTTTATTTTTAATTAAAATATTCATTTTTTGTATGTTACCAAAATTGCCCCTAGTCGAAGAGTTGAATATTTTTTTTATAAAAATATTCAATTTTAATTCCATCTATAGGGACCTGGTTAGGAATTTTGAGAAAGATTGGGAGACCCCCATGAGTAGAATTTTGAAAAATTGGGGACATTATGTGTAAATTACCCTTAAAAATATTATGTTTAAACAATTTATGATTCAAAGTTTGATTATTACGTATAATTTTTTTAAATGTTAAAGTATTCTTATTCTTGTGAGTTTAATGTTATTTGAATTTTTGTGCATTTTATATTTTTTTTAATTTTGTAATTTTATTAGATTTTTTAAAATAGAGCAGGTATTGAATATTTTTTATCTACCCGACCCAAACCACCCCGCTCCATACCAAATTCAAACGAGTATAGAGCGGATATAGGATGAGGTTGGTAGAAACGGTGAGGGTACTGGAGGAGGCCTACACGAGCAAAACCCGCCCCACTATTGCCCCTCTTACATGTAGTTCAATTTCTCCCTTTTAACATTATGTTATTATTATATTAAAAAAATAGAAAGAAAAAATCATCATCGCCATCAACGTGAAAATTGAAGGAAAAACTGGGTCGTCAAAGAACAAAAGCAAGGGAAATTTCAATTTGCCAGCCGTCCATAATGAATTGGGGAAGGTTTGAAGGACACGAATAAAAAGAACTTAAAATTAGGATTATTCTAGAAATTTCAAAATAAGGATATAGAAATGAGTCTAATTTTTTTTTTAAATAAAGGCGGAAATAGGCGAGATGAGGGAAATTCAGAAAGAGACATGGGTGGTTTAAACCCGATACCTCTACCTCATAACACAAGCTTTCTAACCATTCTAATGTATCAATTGTTATTTCCTTGTTTTTGCAATTGTAGTAATAACTAATACATGGGCTTAAACGTGGATGTGGATATCTTTAATGTAAATGTGTGGTCTTGAAATGACGTGAATGAAAGCAATAGACGCATAAAATTTACAAATTACATTTTTCATTATCTTCTATCTTACATTTTTCTTACTTTATTTTCCATATTTTTTTCACAATACCTTTAACGCTTTCTATAAACTAGATATTATCAAATAAACTATAGAGAGCAAATGGAACATAAAGAGAGAAAAAGATAAACAAAAAAGACAGAGAGAGAGAGAGAGATAAACTAAAATTTGTACATTTTATATGTCTATCTTTCTTGTACACTTCACTCTATGAAATGTCACTCTAAGTCTACACATATGCATTGTAGATTTATCCTAGCAAGAGATGCAGCGCTTACCCTTTCATTTGATTTGTGTTTAAGTCGTTATCTGTGCTCCTACTATTCTCCTAATTGTACTTTAAAAAGATGAATTATTTCTACTAGTTCAAATCTAACTTAAATAAAATGCGATTCCTTAACTTTCCTTGCATTTTCGCTAGCGCCGCAGGCGGCGACGTGGCCTCCTCCCCCCTCAACCTTCAGCACTTTGAGATATCCTTTCTCCGACAACATTTATCTGCACCACCCCCCCCGCCCCCCAATGCACCAAAAGCATTGTATGTCACACGAAAAATTTGTAGCATCGCTGTCAATCCACTAATTTGGGACTCCGCCTACAAAACATCCCTCCCTTCACTAGAACCATGGCATTTAGATCTAATTCTCCTCTAGTGTCTCTAGTGCTCTAGAGAGAACGCCATATATACTGGGTGTATTCCGGATCAAAACTCCTATTTTATAATAATTTGTTTCTAATGACAAAATTTTGGAAAGCTTCGAAGTGTTGGGTAGTTATGTAGTTCATAAATTGTTACGTAGCATCTTTTATTAGTTATTTTTTGTGAAAAGTAAAAATTGTGACTTAACTTTTACTTTTTAATCTTTTTTAAAAAAGTGAAACCATTTAAATGATATTATATGACATTTTATAAACAAAATAAATAAACTGGAGAGTTCCAAACACTCTACTTGTTTGATTCTCATTATTCTTATTATTTATAATTTTACCTACCACTGATTGGACATTTAAGTTAAAACTGTTTAATTATAGCTACATATTTTAAATCTTTTCATATTTTTGATATACATTTTACCTCTCTAATTATTATAATTTCTCTAAATTTAAACAAATAAAGAGAATCAAACAAGCTCATAATCTTTCTAGTTTGGTGGACCATAACTTTAGAAAATTGCAATTGCAATAGGTCATGAACTTGGACCGCTTTGAACGTATTTTTCTGTCTTTGAACAAAATTTATTCGGATTTTCTAGCGGGCTATCCGCGACTGATAATTTAATTAATGAAATTTCAATTTTTTTCCCCTTTTTGAATAAAAATTTCTGTTCTGTTCAGAATACACAAAATAAATATTTGAATTACAAAAATGACATTTTTTCCTATGGAAATTGTAATAATGG
>CAVNYN010274341.1:0-11058 GCA_963692815.1 Nyctanthes arbor-tristis
CGATCTCTTGTCTATTTAAGGGTTAATTTTCCCTTTACGTTGCTTGGTGTGGATTTCTTTGGGTGAAATCAAGGTCTGAAAACTGTGCACTAAGGTTTTGTATTATTGGTTTTGGGTTGTAGATTGACAAATTTAGAGCTCATCCGTTTTATGTTTGTTAATGATAAATTAATGATTATGTTTTGTTTTTTGGGGGGGGGGGGGGGTTTGATCAGTTGAAATTAACGTTGGCATTAATCAGTTCAAGATTTAATTTGGGATATAAGTTTATTTTGGAAGTGACCTTAGGTGAAGGGGGTGTTTGTTGAAGAATATAACAGGCTAATGAATCTTAATTATTTTTCTTTTTCTTTTTGTATGTGTTCTGTAGTAACAGGGTTTTGGTTGAACTATCCGCAAATGAGCTAAAGGTAAATCTACTACAAAAAATTCATGCAAAGTCTATTGTCTTCTAAATTATTACATCAATTTTCTTGCAATATAGACTATATATAGTTGGTGGCGACGATGGTAGGGACGTGGGGTGGATATCAAGTCCTATGACTGTAGAGGTTTCGTGAGTTATATAGGGTGGCCAAACCTGGGTTTAAAAAGGAATTCTTTTCCATCGTTCATTTACTATTGAATCTGCAAGAATGAAATTCTCTTATGTTGGTTTAAATCAACAGTCTCCAGAAGGTAAATTATACGGAGTATCACTGATAGCTCCAAATTTAAAGATTACAATTGTATATTGTCCGCGATCAATCCTCATTGAAAAGAATGACATCAAGTGGGAGATCATATGTTTGTATACTTGATGCAAATTTCGAGATTTTTTCTGGACATGAGTCCTATTATATATGTGTTGCTTAAGCAGGTTATTATTAATTAAGTTATTTAAATTATTTCAGCAAGCCCATGGAGACCACGATCTCCGGAGGGGCAAGAGCCCGACTCACAAGCCCGGATATCTAATGGAGGAGTGCAAATTCTACAAACAAGGCTGGTGTCGCTATTGCTGTTGGCTATATATTAATGCTTCTAATTTGATTTGGACAATAATTATAATGAAATATCTTTTATATAATTCTTTAATCATACATAATTTGTTTCTCCTAGTATCGACATCAGAAGCAGATTCCAAGCTTCTGTCCTCTTTATTATGCTACAAGACTGTGCTTCTTCTTTCCCCAGGCTATTTGTCCTTACAAGCACGTATAAGGCAGGGACGAGTTGCTACTTATCCTTACAGGCACATAAGGAATTGAAGAAGTACTCAAGGATGTATGTACTACTTTTGGTTTGATGAATCATTCAACTTACGTATGTAGCTGATTAAACACTACAGATTAGTATACATTACGTACACACTACACATAATAATACTTTTGACTTGATGAGTACTATTGATCATATGTAGTTGAAATACCATATATTAGTGCGCTTTGAACACATATATAGTACTTGATACTTTTGGTTTGATGAAACATTGCTCTTATACATGTAGTTGAAATATTAGATTAGTACATTACGTATACATGCAAAGTACTTAATGCGTACTTTTAGTTTAATAAATCATTGCGCATATGTACTTTTGGTTTGAAAACCATTGTGCATATGTACGTAGTTGAAATACAAGATTAGTATATTACATACACAAGTATTAAGTACTCTACGTGACAATAATTGGTCCGGTTTGTCCATTTTTAATATTACATACTAGTAGGGGCGGAGGGAGGGGTTTTCCTCGGTATGCACGTGCATACCCAGGATTGGTTCATTTTTTTTTCTTTTTTTAATTTCCATTCACTTCTGTAAAAGGTTGGAATTTTGGAAGACGGCCATTGTTGGTGCACGAAGAAGAAGGAAGAAGGACGAAGGCTTAATGCACACATTCCAATAACACACACACACACACACTCTCTCTCTCTCTATTAGCAACACTTTATTGACTAGTCAGCACGTCTCTCTCCCCTCTACTGATTTCTTGTCCTTTTTCCCTCCTCCTACTTCTTTTTATATTCTTTTTTTTTTTTTTTTTAGCAAAACGATTTTCATTTCACAAACCAAAGTACAATGGTATACATTCCGACCACGCACTATAGTACTTCTTTTTATATTCTTTTTGAGTTCCTCACATATTTCTTTTCTTTTCTTTTCTTTTCTTTTTTTTTTTTGAAAAGTGTTCCTTACATATTTCTTGTACTTCTTTTCTATTTTTCTCATTGTTTCTTTATTTTTTATAAATTTTTTAAACTTATTTTTTTTTTAAGGGATTTTTTAAACTTATTTTGATTAGTTTATTTTAGTGTAATTTAAAAGTATCTAGAAAATTTTTTCAAGTAGTAGGTAAATTTTGAAAAACTTATTCAATTGATTAAAAACTAAAAAATATGAAATTCATAAAAATTAAACAAGCATTTTTATTAAGAAATTTAATTATTATCAAATATTAGTTTGAACGATTGTTTAATCAGGTATATTAAGAATGATATTTTTGACACTATTAAATAATAATTATGTAATTTTATGATGTTACAAAGGTACAAATCTATATCTATATATATATATATATATATATATATATATATAAAGACACTTTAGTAGAGCTCTTATTTTTTCCCGCCCATTTCACTTCGGTAAGGCTTGCGGTTAAGATCTTTTGGTACGTGTTTATTTATATGGTATAATCATTTTATTATTTATGGGAATTGCATCTCTCCCTCCGCAATATCGCCCTAATTTTCAGATTAATTACCCTCTTTCATTTGAATCGTTCCTTAGGAAATATTATTATAAATGTAAATTGCTTCCTTCTCCATATATCCTACTTAATCCAACTTTGATTTTCATTCTATCCCTTTTCATTCGAGTTATTCCTTTTCTAGTAGGCCTATGTTATTATACTTTGGAACTCTAGAATCATTCTCGTCTTGATTATTTGAATTTGATTGCACAACTTTGCCTAATGCTTTGTTCTTATTTTTTAAATTTGATTGCACGTTTTTTACTGGTGCTTTATTCTTATTTTTTAAATTTATTATTGAACAAATCATGAGAATAAAATAGATTACTCAGTGCCAATGCATTTTTCCCATATTATCATGATTTTAAACATGTACCACAAGATCTTAACCGCTTGCACCCTCACACATTGTCTCATTTTGTAGTATAAAGACTAAAGTCACGAAATCAATTTTTTTCCTTTTTTATTTTTTATTTTTGAACATTGGTTTTGTAACAAAAACAATGCTGATTTATTATATTCATCCAATATTATTCTTCATATATGGTTGGTCACAATATTTTTTTGCCTACTTTATAGTACAAACAAAGTTTCAGTTATCTTGCTCAAAAAAAATGTTTCTGTTATCTAATACAATTGAAAGTATGTTATGTTCGACCATCAAAGCCTAATAAAGATATATAAGTAGCCAAATTAATGTCAAATACAAAATGAGATATCAAATTGTTTGAGGGAGAGACGGTATAGTCCATGCCAACATTCCTAGCTCAGGGAATAATTATGTTGGTGCACTTGCTATCTATGTTATCAGAGAAGCAAAATCAAAATCTTCAAGCTCAAATTGGCAGAAATATTTGCCAATGATGTTGCTACATAACTTTTGGAGTCTCATTGGCCGGCAAAATTGCCACCAGTTTATGCTTACAACCTCATGCGTGGTCATTTTGTAAAATAACGAAGGTCGCGTTCATTCTAAAATCAATTTTTTTAATTCCTACAATTTTATAGATTTCTCTTTCTATAGTTAATAAAAGCAACATTGTTTTTGCAAAATAAGTACGTTTAGTCATTATCGCCATCTAATAATATTCTTCATATATCGTTGATCACAAAATTCTTCTGCCTACTTTATACCATGAAAAATTTTTGTTCCCCAATACGACAAATAATATGTTATATCTGAAGCTCAGTGATTAGGGATATATAAGTAGCCAAATGTGTACCATATGAAAAACATTGATTATTGAATGAATGAACAATTTTTAGCGTCTCTTTTATTTTTTAAGGATATTTTGTCAACGGAATATGATCTTTTTCTTTGTTTGATTGAGTCCCACTTAAATCGGTGAGCCTATAAATTTAATTATACTAAACATAAGAGAATTAAATTAGATAATTTAATATTTTACAATGGCGAAATAAAGGGGATCGAGTCTGAGGATGTCTCCATTATAGAGACATCCCCTCTCAAATGTCTACCAGTGAATATTTTTCATATATATATGCTCAGATTGTATGCATATGAGAAATTAATTACATGCTCATAGATATAGAGGATTATGAACATATTGAGGTTTCTTAGATCTTTTAAAATTTATTAATTTCAATCTTTGATTTTCTATTCCTTTTATTTATTGGGATTTGTCTTCCCGTGCAACGCACGGGTGTTGTACAAGTCAAGTATGATACAATCATGGTAATATACTAGAATTTTTTTAAGTACTGATTTGTTGTTTAAAAATTTTCTTTTGCAATATAGGATCCGTTAAAAGGGTTTTGATACATTATAATATAATTTGTGCATACCTAACCTTCAAACCCTAGCTCCGCCACTGCATACTAGAAATGAGATTGGTGCAGGTGTTCTATTTCCGGAGGACATCTCATTGGAGACGAGAGGAAAGGAGACATGACAAATTGCTATTGTGTGCCAAGATAATTTTTCCGTCTTGCACGATGTGCATTTGTCTATATATTGATGACGTACTTTTTCAATTTTGTAAAGGTTTATAAAGATTTAATTTAGTATTTATCTAATCTAATTTTTCATTTTTTAAAGTAAAATTCTATTGACACAAAAAACATGAATTTTGTAGTTTTATTCTAATTGGTTTTGTCATTTAATAACTTTTATTTTGAATGAATGACTCAAAAATTCATAAGTTTCTCCTTAAATGATCCCAACTGCCTTTTTTTTTTTTTTTTAAATCCCAATACATTTGCAAAAAGTCGATAAAAAGTCTTACAAATCTACAAAAGTTACCAATTTTAAAGAAGTTATAAAATTTTATGAAAGTCGCAATTGAATACACATACAAATGACCTATCACTGGTCTGTAACATATTTTTACACACTACTGGTATAAAATACATGCTTTGCATGTGACATTATATGTTTGTTGATACCACTAAAATATATAAATAATTATATATGCAATTTCAAATACAAAAAATCTAACACATAATTTTATCCGCTGTGAATATTTAAACAGCCTTTCGAAGACTCTAATGCCACAAAGAAACAAAGTTATCACCAAATTGTAAAATTTGAATAAGTAGGAGCAAAACTGAATAAACAAATGTATGTATTTTAATTAAACAGAAAAGTGGATGAAAACTTGACGGAAGAACGAAACTCGACTATTATATATATATAATGTTGGGTACCCACGAGGTGAGAAAAAATAGAAAAATACTATTTGTAGATAATCATTCAGACAATCTTTTATAAAATGAGGGTAAATTCCCAATCTTACTCTTATATATTGTATGACTGAGAAAAAATAATTTAACGAAAAGACGTTGAATTTACCCTATATTGTAAACGATTGTCTAAATAATTACCTATAAATAGTGGGACCCAAAAAAATGAGGACACGATTATATAAAAATTGAAAGGCTGAGGAGTAATAGTTATATTTACCCATAAACATATCACTATTCACGCAATTTAAGAGAAAAGAAAGATTCAGAAGAAGATATATATATATATTCCTAAATCAATAGTAACCTAAAGGCGTTTTCCCGCATAAACAGTCTGCTAACATCATGCGCGCAGCGCTAATTACACAATTATTTATTCATTTATTTGTTTGTTTGTTTGTTTTGTGTTTTTCGCTTTATTTAATTATTTATTATTTGTTTTGCATTTCTATATATTCCTAAATAAATGAACAGTAGGCTAAAGGCGTTTTCCCGCCTAAAAGACCTGCTGACATCATGCGCGGATCACTAATTACACCATTCTTTATTTATTTAATTATTTATTTATTTGTTTTGCATTTTTTCCAGTCATTTAATTATTTAATATTTGTTTTGCATTTTTTCCAGTCATTTAATTATTTAATATTTGTTTTGCATTTTTTCCCTTCAAAATGCATTTTTCTTTTTCCGAGTTTCCCTTGATATATGCGCCGATCTCCTCTCCTACAAACCATATATATCCTTCAACTTTCTTATCTCTTCCAATCGTTTATAGATCAACCTTCCATATATATTTGTAGTTCTTCATTACCGATTGCATCTCTAATTTCCATTGTTAAGAGTCTCATTACCATTATTTATAGGTTATAGGATTCCTTAGTAGATTTTTTTGCAATAAATCTCTTAATCCATAGCATCTAGCCATTTACTACTGCTCTTATGAAACTCATTTGTTATCTCTTGATTTTTTCCTCTACATTTAAGTATTAGTTATTGGAAATTTTGTTTTTTCCAGGTATCACAATATCGGCTGATGTTACGGATGAAAAACGATATTGTATAACAAGTTCAGTGGATGATGCTTGATTCTTAGTGCATTTCCGTATTCCACATTGAATAAGTATAAACTATTGTTTACTATTAGACATGTAATGTGATATATTCGCCCTATTTTCAACCATATCAATTTTTTATTTTTGACATCCCATTTAGTGGGAAAATAATTATTCATAGCTTTTCAAGTTCCTCACACATGTAAATAATTTTCATAATTATGTCGCTTTTGTCTTTAAATTTTTTTCGGTATTTTTACTCGTGCATCGCACCGGTGCAAATAGTAGTGTATATATACACACACAATGCCATATATTAATCAAGAAAAAAGTTACAAATTAATCAAGAAAACAAAACCTAGAATTTGTTAAAACCAATATTCTATATATGGTGCATATATAGTTAAATTGAAAATTTTCTCCAAACAGCACTCTACTGGAACAGAGAGTAAGACGACAAAAAGCTTGGCTCAAAGTAAGGAACTCATATATAGCCATAAAAATGTCTAGACGTTGGCCGACCATAGTACGGGACCAATTCAATTGAATTATTCTGTGTATCGTATGATAAGACGGTATCATTTATTCCTAAGAAGACAATTAATGGATTCCACGGGCATAGAGATATGAGAGATACGTCTGAATTAGGGAAAAACGTACCCCTTAGTCTTTTGATAATTGAATAGTCATTGCATGGGGAAGAATCTATCGTCACCTCATGGACTAGGTTCCATTCTTTCATGGCTATAGTGCATGAACGCCTGTAGCCCATTTCGCCTTTGGGAATAAGCCAAATTTCCATTAGCATTCCTCCATTTCTTGAATACCATAATAAGCCATCACTTGATCTTGATAAAACAAAGGAAGAAATATATTTTTGATTCTCTGGCTTGTCGATCAGATGAAGATGGATCTTTCTAGCTCCAACGTAATTTGGGTCATAGACAATAATGGTTGAAGTTGAGATTTGATGATACTATCCAATCAAAAATAGCATTGTGCACCTCTGGAGGTATGCCTACACACAAAGAGAAGTTATCAGCGACAACAAGAATTGATGTAATCTACTTACAACAAATGTCGCATGCAGCAGCGAGGCCGAAATGTCTCAACTGTAGGCCTATTGCGACGATTTTTCGTGACGACATCTATAGCGGCGACGCAGATGTCGCCGCTATAGATTATAAGATTTTGGGCCACAAAAATTTTTTGACACGGCCCGTCAGCATCGGCTCAGCCCGTTGGCTGGCCCATTTCTACCTCAATTAATGGAAGAAATTATTTGCGCGCCCTAGGATTCGAACCGGAGACCTCCCCTTATCGAGCAAGTACTTCACCAATTGAACTAGATGGATCTTTGATTAACATTTTGCATTTATAATATATATTATATAAATTATTACACCTATAGCAACGAACATGGTACCTATAGTAACAACTTGTCGTCGATATAGGCCTCAACAAATGCGGGAGTTCTTCCCGCCAACGGTATGTAGCCACTGTAGATACTTATGTTGTCGCCGATGTAGATGAGACCTATAGCGGCGACATTAGTATGTCACCACTATAGATGGGACCTATAGCGGCGACATGGCTTTGTCGCCGCTATAGGCCTTATTTTTTTGTAGTGAACTTGCCAGCAGTGTTGGAGGTGTAAGTTTCGATTGTAAGTTTGTTGTCCACTTCAAAGTTATTTATGCATGCCCGGATGACTCTGTAATTTGCCACTAGTTGGGTTGTGTTTTCTTCTCAGGACGATCCCATTGATATGTTGTAACGTCTCTCAAGAGTTTAACCCTTAACACTCAAATGTCAATGAAAGGAAGAATTTGATTCTCAATTGATATAAACCAAAGTGCGGTGACTTAATTAAAAGATAATACAAAGTATATGGATTTCTTGCGCAATAGATGTGTAAACCACGTTTGGCCACATCACCCCCTAATTATACAGCGCCACATCGCGCCACTTGTCGCAACGTGATTGATGAAACTCAAAATTTTATTAAAAACGACTAAACCCTAACTACTATATAAAGACTAAAAGGTACCCAAGTTTTCCTTAACACCCAACCAATCCCTTCTCTCTCCCAAAACTCCCTAATTCGTCTAACATTGGCAAATGTGGAAGAAAACCAATAAAAACCCACCAAAACACCTATTTGTCCATTGAAAAATACTCCTTATCATATATGAAAGGATTCCAACCTATAGAAACAACTTAAAATGAGAAATATCAAGGTTTTGAAGGTACTTTTCTACTTAGAATTAAATGAATATTTGGCAAATCCTTGAGGTAAGTAACCGGTACTTTGATTCCCTTTCTCTTGTTCAATATATTTACATAAGATGAGTATAGATTTTTGATGCATTGTTATTATGCAAAGAAATTGGTTTATTGCATTTAAATCATTAGTTAATACTTTACCCATTTTGATATGCCTTGTGATAATTTGACCTTGCTATGTGGTCTTGGTCATTTTGGCTATGTGGTACTCTTTGCATTATGGCCTTGTTATGTGGTCTTAGCTATTTTGAATCTTTGAATTATGTGCGCACTACGGGTAGTAGTTTAACTAGTGATATGGCCCAATTGTGCGTTCAATGGCTTTGAGAATCCCATGATTTTCTCGAAAATGCGTTTTCTTATATGAAAGGTGAATCAAAATATTTAGTTATTCACTGAGTACGTTGTACTCACCCCTCATTCCATCTAACAACCTTGTATGTGTTGAATTAATAAGCTTTGTGGTCGGATCGTTCCAAAGATGAAAAAGATACATGTATAGGATCGAGATTTCGATGCATGGCCGATGTTTCGTTGTGGGTGGCCGCAATAATTAATGTAAAGTTATAATGGCATGATATTATTTGACTTGTATTTGTAAAGTCTCGTATTCAAATTTTGAGTCGAGATTTATTTCTCAAATGCTTCCGCTACGATTGCAATGAAAATAAGAGATCGATAAAAATTGGGGGCGTGATAAGGTGGTATCAGAGCATGGTCCTACGGCCTTACATACATGTATCGCTCCTATTTAGATAGATTCGTGCATTTACAGGTATTGGAATTATTTATGTTAATTGATAATAAATTAAATTGAATCTTGGTAATGCTAGCAAATTGGCCCAAAGTTCATCAAGTGCAGTATGAACAAGGAAAATGAAAGAGAAAAATAATAGTTTTCAATTTGTTTCAAAATGCCAAGCTAACTCTAAAAGATATTAAATGGGTTGAGAATGTTTTGGAATCTAGACAATTGTATGAGGGAGAAAAAAAATTCAACAATAAATTTGGTGACACAATAATTATTTTGCCAACAATTGGATAAATGCTTGAATCTTTCATTATTTGTGTCCCAAGATTGAAAATTTATTAACCAAATAAATAGATTGGCCAAATCATCCCCTAGATACAAGGTACTATTGCCAAATCAGACAAGTGATATTTTTGTAATTAATAATGCTAGTTTTGACAAGTGTTAAGACACTTGTCATTTTGCTACTTTTGCCAAGTTTTAAGGCATGTGTTATTTTTGCAATTAATGGTGGTGTTAGTTGAGCCAAGTGTCAAGACACATGTTAGTTTTGTAAATTGTGGATTTCAAATGACATTTAAAAACATTTAAATTTAAACAAGTATAAAAAGGTCAATTACAAGGAAAATTCACTCAAGTTTTCTCCAAGCATTTCTCTCTATCCAAAATAGTTAAGGAAAATTCGTCCAAAATTAGATTAGGCCATAAAACCTTAAGCAAAACCCCCTAGAACACTCATTTTTCATATGAAATAAAGTCCTCTCATATATATAAAGAATCCCCACTTAAAAGACCACTTTGATTGAGAAATACTAAGATTTTGAAGGCACTTTTCCATCTAGAATTATTGAGGTGAGTAACTGGTACTTTGATTCCCTTTCTTTTGCTCATAAAGTTTCATAAGATATGAGTGGATTTTTTATGCATCGTCATTATAATTAGTTTATTGCATTTGTATCACTAGTTAATGTTATACCCGTTTTGCTTTGCTCTGTGGTAATATGATCTTGCTATGTGGTTTTGGTCATTTTGGCTATGTGGTACTCTTTGTATTATGGCCTTACTATATGGTCTTGCCCAATTTGAATATTTGAATCATGTGCGCACTACAGGTAGTAGTTTAACTAGTGATAATGCCCTTTGTGTATCTAAAGGCTTTGTGCATTTGAAAGCTTTGTGAATCCCATGATTTTCTCGAAAATGCATTTTCTTACATGAAAGGTGAATCAAACTATTTGGGTATTCACTGAGCACGTTATACTCACCATCTTCCTTTCTCTTTAACAACCTTGTAAGTGTTGAATTAAAAAGCTTTGTAGCCAAATCGTCCCAATGATGGAGAAAATACATGTATGTGATCGAGATTTCGGTATATGGTCGAGATTTCATTGTGGGTGGTAGCAATAGTTATTGTAAAATAATATTATGTATAATCGTGGCTGACTTGTATTTGTAAAGTCTCGCATTCAAATTTCGAACCGAGATTTATTTCTTAAATGCTTCTGCTATGGTTAAACGCCGACAATACATGAAAATAA
>CAVNYN010274342.1:0-16465 GCA_963692815.1 Nyctanthes arbor-tristis
CCACCCCAATCGACAGAACCCAATTTTGAAATCAAGAACGGAGGTTGGGGCCGGGCGGCGTGCGTGCTTGCTTGGGAGGACTCTACGCCGGCGAAAGGGATTCCGGCGAGGGTGAGGGAGGGTGACCGGGACTGGCTCGGTCGAGGTCTAGTGCGAGCGAGAGAGACGAGACTGGTCGTGGTTGGCCAGGGAGTTTTGGGCTCAAGATTTTGGGAGTTGCGGTTCCGGCGAGTGCTGGGTTCGCCGGCCGGGACTTGGCTATTCAAGGGTGTAACCGTGGCTGGATTTGCCAACGATCGCAGTGGTGTTGTGTGGGTTGGCTTGGTGTGGCAGCGGAAATGAAGGTGGCTTGGTGGCGATGGTGCCGTGTGTTGGTTTGAGGGGTAGGTGAAGAGAGTTTAGGCCTTAGGTGCGAAATTGGTGTCACAATTCAAGGACCGAGAGGGAGTTGCGGTGGTGAGGCTCGGACGACAGTGGCGTCGCGGTGGCGGTGTGGCCATGGGTGTTGCCGAGAGTGAATGGGGCTGGTTTGCTGGTGCCAGCGGGTTTTGGCGCCTCTGCTACAAGCCCGCCAGCGGAGAGGTGGTGGTGACAGAGGCGGTGCAGTGGGGGTGATGGTGTTGGCCGGTGGTGTGAGTTGGAAACGGCGATGGTGATGCCGTGAAGGCGTGAGGATGGTGTTTGTCCGTGTGTGTCGTGTATATTTGTGCACATGTATTGATGTGTACTATCTGAAAGAAAACAGAAACTGGTATGGGAGAGAATTTCACAGACCTTGACTTAGGAAGTCCGTAAATTTTTGCAGAATAATTCGTGTAGGCAAAGACGTATGGTTAGGGCTGTTTATAGGTTTTAGTTATAATTTCCTAGTTCGACTGGGACTTGGACTTTTAAGTGCATACGAACTTTCATATGTACTGGTAATCGGAGTTGAATGAATTTCAAAACAATAACAACGGCTAAGACAAGTCGAGCTAGGATGCAAGAATTGTAATAAAACTCGTTTGCTATAAAATATTTGGAGCTTTTAGAAAATAAATTATTTACTATAAAATTTTATTCAAGCTTTAGAATATTTGACTAGACGAGCGCGAACTTAAACAAACTTTAAAATTTGGTGAAATTATAGCGACGCGAAATTATTTAATAAAATTAATTTTTCTAAAAATTTTCGGGTCGCTACACCGTGCATCGCACGGACGTAATACTAATGATAAGTAAAGTGATAGGCGAACGTAACTTTTACTCAAGCTTTTACATTTTATTTCCTTAAAATAAAGCTGCCTAGAACCCTTTTTTTTTTTTTTTGGAAAGGATAATTATTTTTTTTAGTGCCATGTAAAGTAGTAGTTTTTTATGGAAGGATATCCCCTTTTTGTCCAAGAAAAATGGTGCTTTTTGTGGAGGGAGATTCCCAGAAAAAATGATGCTTACAATTAAAGGGCCACTTGATGACGTGTCAAACGATTGGCTATGCGATGTGAGAAGAATAAATCATCCGACGACTCATATTGACTTGAATTGACGGTTGGACAAGTTGCCCGAAAAGCCTCGCATAAACAAATCGAAGAGAGAGGCAGAATATCTCCCGAACAATAATATTACCCTCATTGGTCCTTAAACTATTGCTTTTGTAGCAAGTTTATCCTCAATGGTTGAGCAACACCATTATCAAAATCTTGACAATCAAAAACAGCTATATGAGCAAAACCAAATAAATAAATAAATAAATAAAGTTTAAAAGGTTTATTTTTTTAACTTAATTTGACCATATAGAAATATTGTTTGAATTTCCATTTGGATTCGAAAGCTACAACTGAAATACATATATAAATATAATCTAATAATAGTCATTGGACACACTGCTCAACAAAAAATTATAAAAAAATTATTTTTTTAAAATATATCATTAGATGTTTATTTTATTCTAATTTAAATTACAAACAGAATTTTAATTTTAACAAACAATTAGTTAATCAAATATTAGTTATTCAATTTATCGAAATTTAGAGGTTAGAGATCATAATCAGAGTGTTAGACAACTCTTTTTTAAAATACACTATTTTGAAGTATCACTTATTAGCATCTTATTATTGGTTTAGTCTCTGTAAGTTTGGATTTTTCAGAATTAATTATCTTTCGAACTCATTTTGAAATGCACATTTACCCATTAAGATAATGCCACACATAAATTGATAATTTTTTCTTATTTTTCAACCACATATTCTCCTAAAAATCATTTTTCACGATATAAAAAAACGCTTTTTCACGAAATCATTTTTAAAAATAAATGACATACCCTCTCAATTAGTTTTTCCTTTTTGCTTCATTAAATGCAAAAACATTCTTTTCACATGGTTCTCAATCAACTTGTCTCATTTGTTCAAAACATATCATGTTAAGTATTACTTCCTCCATCACACAAAAATAGTCTGGTAGGTAATTTTACATATATTAAGGATTAGTAGGTAATGTGATTAGAATATTTAATTTTAACTTATTTTTCTGTATATACCATTGTGTCATTAATTGTTTGAAATATTTTAAATGCATAAGTAGCTGAATAACAATAATTAATTAGGAACAAATATATAAATGAAATATTAAATATATGTTTAATATGGTAAATTAACTATCTTTTTAGGGACAAATGAAAATAAAATAATAAACTATCTTTTTAGGAAAGAGAGAGCATCATAAATTGTTGAGTGACTATTTGTTATAACAATAAATAATTTGGGGACGATAAGTACAAAATTTGCAACATTTATGCCAGCCTAGAAACTAGCAGCGACGATCGCGGTTTTCATCTCCTCTTCAGAACGCAAATCGAGTCTCATTTCCATTTCTCTCCTCCTGTGACTGTAACTCTGTAAGCAAAGTCTCCCAATCTCTCTACCAAGGAATTGTTACTTTTTATGGTTTCTTTCTGTAATTTTTTTCTTTGAATGAGCATTTTTATACTGTTTTGAGTATGTGTGTGGAATATGGATGGTTGTTTGGTAAAGTAACTTTATGGGTGCTCATATTTGTTTTTCTGGCTTTCTTACCTTTCCTGTTGCTGAATGGTAATCAGAAGAATTTATTTTCTGTAGTTTTATTTTTGAATGGATTTAGTTTACTCGTGATGAAAAGTGTTGTAGCATTCAACTTGTTATTGATGAATGGTATTTAGTTTTCCGTAGTCCTACCCTTATCTTTGTTCACCACATATAGATTCTACACATTTGTCATTCCTGGCTAACCTGTCTACTTCTCAAGAACCAAGTTCTTATTATCAACCAAAAGTGCAGAGTTGGGTGGCAGCCATGAAAAAGGAGTTAGATGCATTAGAGACCAATAAAACTTGGAAGCTGACTACCTTACAACCGGGAAAGAAGGCTATAGGGTCTAAATAGGTATACAAGGTTTAATTTAAACCTAGATGGCAGTGTTGAAAGGGTGAAGGTCAGATTAGTTGCCAAAGGTTATCATTAAATGCAAGGCATGGAATTCTTTTTATATGGCTTTTCTCCTGTAGCTAAAACTGTTACTGTTAGAGTGTTGTTAGCATTGGCCTCTGCAAAATCTTGGTTGATACACCAACTCAATATCAATAATGCATTCTTACGTGGTTATTTAGAAGTTGAGGAAGTTTACATGTTTCCATCTGAAGGATATAATAAAGCCAGTGCAGGACAAGTATGGAAATTGAAGAGGAGCTTGTATGGTTTAAAACAAGCATCTAGACAATGGAATCGTGAATTATGTCTGAAATTGAAACAAGATGGTTTCACATAATCTGCTAATCATCACTGTCTTTTCCTTAAAAACACACCCCACGGTCCTTTGTTTCTTCTTGTATATGTTGATGATGTGTTAGTTATGGGGGCTTGTGAGGATTATATTCTGGCTGTTAAATCTTTCCTGCATAATCAGTTTACAATTAAGGATTTGGGAGAAACAGAATACTTTCTGGGTTTAGAAATTGCAAGGGATTCTACTGGTTTGAATCTTAATCAGTGAAAGTACATCTTGGATATTCTCCAAGATACAGGTTTTACCAGTGACGGATCTGTGCTGGCCCAAATTTTTTTTAAAATTTATATAAAAAAAATAAAAATTCATATTAGCCCTATTAATTTATAATTTGTTGTGTTACTGCCTGTGTAAATTAAATTCCTAGATCTGCTACTGGGTTTAACAAGGGCCAAACGTGCCTCTTCTTCTACTTGTATCACCTCATCCTGGTTTTGACAACTTTGATGCTAGCCCTTTGATATGTATTTCTGACTCCAGTGATATTTAGCATCATGCTAGAAGTTATGAAGTTTTGTCTTTTCTCAGAATGTTTCTTTACCATAAAGTCCAATTGGAATTTCCACGCCCCCTCCTTTAAGAATTAGGTTAACTAAAGATAAAACATTATAGTTGAACCGTCCTTGTATTGCATTTGATCATAACTTGGCTCATAAGACATAGGAAACCTCTAGCACTACTGTAATTTTTGCATCTGAAGAAGGAAGTCGTCTTATTATTTGCTAGATGCATATTATCACCCTATCTGTATGTCTCACGGTGCTGAAAAGAGTTATCTATGATGAATCCTATGCTAACCCCTTGAGTAGGTTTTCCTTAGCATTGGGTATCATAATTCATTTGTTAGAGAATAATTCTGTCTAAGCATTCATCAATATAAATTTGTGAAGAATTCGATTTCTATAACTTTTAGTATTAGTAATAAACTGTCAATCAAATTAGAGGAATGTAACTACATAATGTTAAAAATTAGAAATCCTGAATTTATAATGAATTCCGTGAACGGTTCTTACATTTTACACATTTTATACAACCCATAACTATTATGCTCTTATGCACCACTTCTTTTTTGTCTATTTATAGTTTAAATAAATTATCTGTCCAGTATATATCCCATATCTTGTCTCTATCATTGGTCACTTAAAATTCGTTACCAACAGCTAAGTACATATACAGCTATTCAGTTTCCACCATATGAATGGCCCATTACATGTACGGTTTCTCGAAAAAAATTCCGTTTGTACTGACTTATAAATTTTATTTGCACATAGGTGGATGGTTTGACCTCAATGCTTGTTATGTAATTTTGCCTAACCTCTCTCTCTCTCTCTCTCTCTCTCTCTCTATGTGGCAGGGTAGTGTAACATGGCTGACAATTGTAGGAATTCAGGAAATTCTCATGTTGTGCTCAATGAAAGAATTCTCTCTTCTATGTCGAGAAGATCTGTTGCTGCTCATCCATGGCATGATCTGGAAATTGGTAGAGTTTCTAGATCATCCTTTTACGTATTATTATGAGTTAACTATTTTTCAAGTTTATACTTGTCCTTCCTGATTCTTTGAAGACTACTATGTTTGGTTGTCTTGTGTTGTAGCTTTGTTCCTCCCTAAACATCGTGCTTATGATATTATTTTGTGTTTTACTATTGACTTTGATATACATGCAGGGCCAGGAGCACCAGCCATTTTCAATTGTGTAAGTGGTTCTTTTGCTTAGATACAAGCTAGAAATTTATTATGAAAACCATTTTTTTCAATCCAATACAAATTGCTATTTCATGAGACAGATTAGTACCAGTGCCACATGTTATGCTTTGGTTGTCATGTCTCAATAGTACGATAGTAGAGGACTACTCATATGTGTTACTTATTTACTTCCAAGTCAGCGTTTGATGGGAAATTACTCAAATCTTAGATGTAAAATTATCAGCGTTCCCTTGTATCCTGTCACCTTACTATATGCGTCTCACCTGATGATTGACAATTTTCTCTATTGACATTACTGATTCTGTGTTAGATGGCAGGTGATTGAAATTGGAAAAGGCAGCAAAGTTAAATATGAGCTTGACAAAGCTAGTGGCCTTATTAAGGTGGGCAATTGTTTCATCTATGTGTCGTGATATGAAATTTCACAATGATCAAGAAATTACTCTATCTTTTAAATGTCTCCTTACCCAGCTTTATCAAATTGGGCAGGAAATAATTTTTTTGTTTGTTCAACCAGTTATGAAAAGACTAATCTACACATTTCAAGATATGGTTCTATGTTTTTTCCCGATAGGCATATTGCTTTATTGAAGTTGTTTTTGTTTTCTCATGCTTCAAAGATCTTCATTTTCATCCCTACTGACATTTTCTTTTGGAAAGAAATGTTTATACTTTTATGCACGTACAGAGTGGTATCTATTTCTTCTCTACAATTTAATGCCTGCTGTTCTTCACTATCCATCTTTTCATGATGGTTACGAATTTTCTTAAGCTCTTATTTACTGAGAAGGTTCCTTCTTGCAAAATATCCTACTTTAGAATTTACCATATGGGCAAGTTTTTCCCTGTCTCTTGTACTTCAGTCATCCATTTCCTGGCATTGCAGTTTGGACTATTTGTACCTAAATCCACGTTGCCCTTATGTGGGGTTTCAAACTTGTCACTTGCATTACACGATTGTCATTGTAAAGAAAATGTCTTGGCCTTTCTTGAGCGCATTCACATGCTATCTCTTATTGTCACTGCTCTTACTATTTATTTATTTATTTGTTTTTGGTAAAGGTTGATAGAGTTCTCTACTCATCCGTTGTCTATCCACATAACTATGGTTTCATACCGCGCACCATCTGTGAAGATGGCGATCCCATGGATGTTCTGATCTTGATGCAGGTTTCTTCCATATTAACTAAATCAGCTTTTTTTGATGCTACTCCTTTAACTTATGTTCTCACAAACTAATAAGCAATCTCAACGGATTCCTTCTTGAACAGGAACCTGTACTACCTGGTACTTACCTTCGTGCACGAGCAATTGGATTGATGCCCATGATAGATCAGGTAAGTGTCTTTTTTTGCACGTTTCATTTACTGACATGAACCTTTGGATTGGACTAATTAAGCATAGCTGAGAGTTCTTAATGTTTCTTTGTGAAGTGTGCTAGTGCAGTGTCAAGTTTTTCACTAGATGAAGTCAAGTTGGGTGTGGAGGCTAAACCCATTTTGAGTCTGTAAGACCTTCACAGACTGCAAGTCCGAACTGATCAATATCGGGTTGGGTGCCTATTTGGGTTGGACCACCAGCCAAACTTTATGCTGGTCAAGTTGTTTTACATTGGCCCAGAATCTGAACTAACCCAAACCCTTTCTGAAATACTAAAGGGATATGTAGCATGCACTTATTAAATGTTTCTAGCATTTTGAAATCTTTAGTAGTCTAGGAATTGCTTAAATGGTCCTTCCATGTAAATTCACAACTGCTGCCATTAGGTTGTAAGTAATTTTTTAAATAAATTGTGCTACAGGGTGAAAAGGATGACAAAATAATTGCAGTGTGTGCTGATGACCCTGAATTCCGCCATTATACGGACATAAAGGAACTTCCGCCGCATCGCCTTGCTGAAATTCGCCGCTTTTTTGAGGACTGTATCCAACAAAATACATCAGTGCTCATTGTTTCCATGCCTACGTCCATTTTATTTTGAATGTTGTCCATTGATTCAAATGGAGACGTACCCCATTTATCGTCAGGTCCAAATTACACGACTTGCACTAGTAACAGTTAATGCTTATTATTGCACTGGAAGTTACATGTTTCAACTAATCATACTTGGAACTCCTATCTATAGTTGGGGAAAATACTCAGATAGCTGCGACTGTGAACATATTTTATTTTATTGTTCCATATCCTTATACGTTTTTAGACAAAAAGAATGAGAATAAGGCAGTTGCTGTAGAAGACTTTCTGCCTGCTGAAGCAGCAAAGGATGCTATCAAGTACTCCATGTTAGTCGCCCGAAACCCTTGGAGATATCTTGAGAATCAAATTCTTACTCTTTTCTTTACTCACACGAATATGTTAAATTTGTATCTGACTTTCAATCAATACTATGACCATGTTTTCATTTGCTTACATATATCGTGGCAGGGATCTATATGCCTCGTACATTGTTGAAAGCTTGAGGCAGTGACTTGCTCATAAGCTTTTTGAGCACATTCATTGTGTTAACAAGATTTGGCAAAAGAAGCTTCTTGATGGACTTTTACGGTATTAACTGTCTGACCTCATGAAAATTACATGTATTCTGTTTGTCATTCGGTCTTTGGGTACTAATGTAACCCTCTGATACTCGTGTTCAAGTCTGTGTTGCCACTAAATAAGATACGTTATGTCTTGATGTTGTTCCTATGGAAATGGTTTTGTAATTTTGTTTGTTGTGAAAAGGTGTTGCTTTATGTTGGGAAATAGCTACGCTATGCTTACTGAATTTTACATCAAAGAGACTAATAATGTAGCTCCGATCTTTACTTGTTTTGGTTGATTTTGATTTTTGAGGTAGAAGCTGTTTGTTGCAGGCTGCCTATCTCTACCTGGCCGGAATGATGATTGTTCATTTGTTGTCGAGGAAAAAGAATTGTGTTCTAGACTTCTACTATCATCACAGAAAAAAAAAAAAAAAATTCATTTTCTATCCCATAAAGGTAAACTTGTCTACTATTTTCGTCTATTCTCCAAAATATATAACTTTTCATTTAAATTGTAATTGAAATATTACTTTTTATGTATTCTCATTTAAGGTAAATTGTTATTAAGAATATAATTAATAATAACACTATTAAAGTGAAATAATATTAGTAAATTAAAAGGTATGTTAGAAAAATGACTCTATAATTTACTTTTTTTTACAATATTAATTAATTAATTGAGCTTCTCTTTTTCATTTTTTTTTTTTTTGGTTAAAAGCAAAAGACCATGGTCTGATCCTTGTATTTGTCGTGCAATTTTGGTGTAAAGTAACCAGATCTGGACATATAACCTCGAAATCTTGTTTTGAAATTTGCATACGGTATCAAATTGAAATACAAGGTTTCAAATTACATAAAGGATTAAATTTACAGACCTTCTAAATTAGTTATTAAAAAAATTTTTTTTTTTTTTGCCCCATTCATATTTGCCCGAAAATCTTCATTTCATACGTGCGTATGACGTTCCCTTAGAGGATCCGCATGAAACCACCGCCTCTGCCGTAGAATCAGAAAAGTATTACATTAAAAGAAATTTTACCATAGCAAAATTAAGGAGAACTTAGCGCAAAATAATATATCTATGTAGAAAGAAAAATGCTATTCATCACCACGATCTATGTAGAAAGAAAAATACTATTAATGACCCATGGTGATGATTATTATGTGGCAGTGTGTTGCCATTAAATGATATAAGTGTAATTAAATGGTGAAACGTGATTTGTTGAATTAAACTTATCATTTAACGTCACATAATAAAGGTGATGATCATTCTTGGTGATGAATAGTATTTCTCTAAAAGAAATAATCTACTTAACTTCATGGCTTTAACAACCGAAAATATTCAAATCAAACTGCCATGCGTTAATAGCTCTAATTATGACGAATCAACAAAACATGCCTTGTTACCGTGACGAATTTGTTTTACAAAATTCAGTTTTTGTGTTGATTTTCATTGTGGGTTTTCAGTAATGGGTTTTTAAGTGTTGTGAGAAGATATGGCTGCTTGATGACTAATAGTGAGGAGTCCACTGAAAGCTGAATGTGGCATTTGAGAGGAGTGAAGATTTGAGAGGTGTAGTGAGAGCTCAATGCGGCGGAATAGTTTTCCTTGATCTTTGAAAAGGACTATTAAGTCTATCTTCACCGGACGAGGAAGTATTTAAAAACAGTATGTTAAGATTCAAAAATATCATTGCCATTTTCCTTTTTTTTTTTTTTTTCAATTTTTCTATAGAGCCAACATAGATGTTTGGCTATCACTTTTCTTTACTTGTACAAATTACGGGGTCACTCACTTTTTCTTCAAATCAAGTGTTATCACGTAAGCACGCGAGCTCTGTTTACAAAACCCTCGTTGACTCCATAAAAGAGCCATTTTTTCCCTATAAAATTCAGTGCACTAATGTGAACAGACAAACAGACCTTTTGTTCCTAAAAGCCTATTTAAGAACAAAAAAAGAGCAAATCAAAAGATTTTACAAACAGCCAAGTCACATAAGAATAGTAACACACACCAAATGAGTCATGAAACAAGAATTTTATTTCGCACACCAAGGCTCCATATTAGCGTCGTGAGGAACTAGATCTAAAATCAGTTGGCAGCCAATGAGGAAGCATAACAATCTCAAACCTCCTTGGTAGCATTCTGCACAAACTCATACAGTCCGTACATCGCTAGTTAGAAATACATAAAACCAGTAATACCTTTAATCAGCAAACAAGATTTCATACTTTTGCAGAAAGAAAGAGCACGCGTTAAACTTTTCTGCAGTATCACAACAAAACAGGGAAGATAACGGTCCTTTCTTTTTTCTTTTTCTGGATAATAAACTTTGATTTCAATCCAAGTTGCTCCAAATGATTACAAAATTTCTGGATTTACCATTGTACTTTGTACGTACTTCTAACATTCATATATGCAATAATGGTAATTAACAAATACGCTACTGTTGATATGACATCCTGCAAATGACCTAAATATGAAAAGTACCCAGTATTTAATTTTCATCCAGGAGCCAGGTTGAATAAATATGTCGAATAAATCCTAGAGCAAACCCAATTGCACCCATAACAACAAAAATTCTAATCCACAGATAGGATATAAATGCCTTGACTACAAAAGCTTTCCAGGAATTCAACCATAAAATGGAGAAAGTATATCCCAGTGCAGCTCCCACAGCAACTTGGCTGGCCGTATGAAGCTGCTGAGAAACTAGTAGCCACGACTGGAGAAAGGAAAAGAAGTGAACAACCTTAGAAATGGAATATATAAGGGGATAATCAGTTCCTAGACCATGATTACTTTAGACGTTTCATTCGGAAATTATAAAAGGAACGGTTAGGGAACAAACCTTATACTATAATGCAAAACAGATAGTGAAGCTATATCAGTTCTTTAGAGCCAAAAAAATAAAAAAAGAGGAAGCTATGTAAGTTCTTTAAGTTCTATATAAGACTGAGTTCTTATTTTACTTTTCTGAAATATCAAGATTCCTTATTACTTGGATAAAAAGTAAATAAATAAATAAAGATTCCTTGTCACTTGAGGAATTTTCTTCAACATATGCCAGTCCAAGGCTACAACGATTGGTAAAAGTTCGCTTCCTAGAAATGGCCCTCAAATTCTTCTTTCCTTCAAGTTCCAAGAAGTCTGCTGCCTGTCATTTTCTTGGCACTAGTTGCATGGTAAGAAACAATAGGATTTCATTTTCTACTCGGTCACAAGGAATCCAGTTAAAGCACCTTTAGGAATTTATAGGAAATATTTAGGGTCCAAAAAATACACACTAACTAGGATAAAAAGAGAGTCTTGAACAGAGAACATATTAATATGGATAGAGTTGTCTAAGTTTGCGTCAGTGGGTGACCCGCCCGGCCGTTATAGGCAGCGACCTGTGCCAAAGTTGGCTTAACAGAAGCACAGTCTGCATACACTGGCCCCTGAATAAGGAAGCAACTAGTATAAGCCTAAAGCACCCTTCAATTTGTGCAAACAGGACAGCACAGATTGGCCTATGTCTCAAGGTAGTTCGGACTAAGAAGGGAAGGGTTTATCCCTATGAATTTTCTTGGAGGTATATTATTTGTCTAACGTTTCCCAGTCATCATTGAAAAAGAGCTTGTTCTCAAGAGCTTTACGAAAAACTAAAAATTTATCAAATCACTATCAACCACGTATTTTCAATGAAAAAAAAATAAATAAATAAATAATATTCGCACTTCCCAATAATCTCTCTTTACGTTCTCACCACACATTCTCCTATCTCCTTTACATAAATCTCAAGAGAACAAGTTCTAAAACCTTACAAGTTACAATGATCTTTCAGCCAACTGCTCGAAGTTTAAGATATTATTCCAATCTACTTAAAACTGCTGCCATCCACTTGCTTTTCAGTTTTAGCACATAAAGATACCATCTATAACCCAACCCTAATAAATACCATCTTCAATGCGTCCAGATGTATACAGAATTCAAAATGCAAGAATGGTCGATGCTTCCAGATGATGTTTGTTGATTCAACAAATATCACCATGGATATAGAAACATGATAAATTGCCACTTCGAAGTGTCCCTTATTCCATATGTGATATTCCACTAAATTCAACTTAAAGGCACTATACTTAGGAAATAACATCCAAGCAAAAACACAAGGCCGCAAAGAGTTGCAGTGAGTCCATTTTATCCCATACCACTCTGCCACTGCAGTGAATAACACAAGAATGAGGCAATTGCATACCAAGCATATAAGATTGAACAAGCAATCCATTTGACCCATGAATAAAATAACGGTTTGAGTAAAGCAACAGTCTGCAATTAATAAAGTTCAAAGCAACTGAGGACACATATGTATCATTTACACAAATAGAAACGGAAGAATCTTCAAAGTACATGATTGACAATACATGGTCGCATCCATAAACAACCTGTGCTGTCCAATGTTGTATTTATATAAACCATATGAATAAAAGAAATCTAAGCAAATATGAAAATTCCAATGGTATATACGAAATAGATATGCAGTTAAATTATTTGCGCGATGTATTCGATCATCTCTCCACATGCAGATTCTAATCAAAATAAAGAATAGATAGAAAAGTTACTTGACAGATTCACAAATCCAACCGTGTAGAAGATAGATTGTGCATGTGAAGATGGCATTCCCGGGTCTGATCATAAGGTAGAAACAGGTCTTTCTTGGTTAAGTATTTTCTTCAATGTAATTGAGATAATAGCATTGAGCACAGAACCCATGAGAGCCCACAGTGATTCAGCATCATGCCTCCACAAAACAATTGCACCAAAAAGCATTGCGACAAGCCATTTCCTCTGCATAAAGGGCAATACATCTGTGAAAAACTTGTGTGTTTTACAATATTGGAAGTAGAAGCATACAACACTCCAGATGTGAAATAAACAATCTCTCACAAATTTGGCTATGGACTTCTCATTTAAGAAGTTGCAGTTAAAATTACCAGTCAGAGTAAAAGAAACCTCAAGCTGTAGAATAATTTACATGATAATATATATAAGATTACTTCAATCATTATTTTTCTAGAACTCGTTAGAGTTAATGTGATGCACAATATTTTTATAGTTTTTAATCAGAATCTTGTATAAATGTTATTGATTTCTCTACATATTGATAAAATCGTGAATTCTTTAACAGTGTAAATTATTTTTTATTTTTTATTTTTTGAAATCGCTTAAATTAAATATTTAGATAACAAATAGTTGAAAATTCTTCCAGAAATTTAAAAAATACACTATGCCATAAAATACAATACAAGATTCATCAAAATCAAATACATAGTTAAGATAAGAAGTAATATAATTTAACTTCTACAAGCATTGAAATCTACAAAGTATTCAATTTGTTGCATTCATTAACAAATTCACTCTTACCAATGACTTGTAAACCAAATCATGTTATAATACGTAAAGTAAAAGTCTAAAAAACACCCAAACATAGACACCTATATGAGAAGTCAATGTGTGTGTGTAGTTTCCCTAATAATGCTTTTATAGAGGTTATAGTTCCTATGTGCCTTGATGTGAGAAGCCAAATACTAGAGATGATAAGTCAAATAGAAATGCGCTTATAATTATTATGAATAATTTGAAGCATATATGACAGGTTAGATACTTACTTGCCGAAATAAATTATATTAAGCATAATAATAGTAATTAACGGAAAATTAGGCTTTAAATAGAAAAGTAATTTGGAAACCAAACATTTCTCCTTACATCTGCCTTTTATACACACACATACACACGAGGAATAAGCACGTGGTTTGCACGTTTCATATAAAAAATGAATCAAATGCAGATATATTTGAAGTAGTAATACATTAAGTATGTTCAATAAAAAATTGATCTGGGTTAACTTTGCGTTATTTCCTTTTAGATTCTACAATTTCTAAAGTAATCGACATAATATTTATGTAAATATGTTTGAAACATTAATTTAGGCTATAACATGTGCAACATATAAAATGAATTTACAAAATAATGTAACTTTTAGAAATTAGAGAATCAACAATTTGCAGTGAGATTAAAATAGTCTTCATTAAAAAAAAAAATTAAATTCATAAAACAATTGGAAGTTTAAGAAGCAAAAAAGAAAAGGACTCGGAATATGAAAAAGTTAAATATTCATGAATTGATTAAAAATATTAATTAATAACAATAAATAAAAATAACAATGAAATGAATTACATGTTAAATAGGGCATAAGTGCAAAATTAACAAAGTAAGGGTGAAATCAAATGTTTTCCCCTTATTCCCCCTTTTAGATATAATAGATAGATTGATAAGAAATATTCCTTTTACTCTGATAGATTGATAAGAAATATTCCTTTTAGGTTGCATCATAAACCATTTAGAAAAACATTTATTGACTTCCACCTCTCCTATAGTGCCATAAGAAGGGGCTCCTCAGTCAGGCATTAATTTTGTGGTAACATGTGCCAGAGTACACCATCCTTTTGGTTTTCTCTTACTACAAGGCAAAAGTGTACCTGCAGCTGCACGCCCGTTCAGAAGCTATGGCTGATGTTCATACATCTAAATTTGCTATTGGCAAGTTGGGCAGTAAAGATAAAACAGTTTCAAATGACTATCGACGCCCTATTGTCCAGTTTGCTATGATGAATGTGAATCAATCTTCCCTGCTTTGTGTTGTGTACTTTTGCAAGGAAAGTGTGGTCATATAGTAGATTGGGCTTTGTAAGAGGTCCTGTTAACACATTTAAAGAATGGCTTAAGATGATGTTCGAAAAGACGGATAATAATGCGAGTGAGTTACTTGCCATGATTGTTTGGGCATTGTGGGATAACAGAAACGAAGTTGTGTGAAAAGTTAAGCCCTTTCTCACTCACAAAGTGGTTGAATATGCAGCCACTCAACTTCACAACTGGAAATTGGCCCAAAGATCATCCCCTACAATAGACGGCTCGGTTCTAATCTGGATAGCAGCCTGTTAAAGTGGCATAAACCGGATCCCAGCACTCCTAAAATCAATTTTGATGCTGCCATATTCAAGGAATCCAACAAGGTTGGAGCAGGTAAGGTTCTTAGGGATGATACTGGAGTTTTACGAGCTGCTAAATCAATGGAACTTGAAGGAATCTACGAACAAAAGTAGCCGATGCAGTGGGAGTCACGGAAGCCCTCAGTTGGATAAAAGAGAAGCAACTATGAAACATTACCGTCAAAATGGATGCTTTGATTGTGTTCCAACTTCCAAGAGCTGCAATGTAACGACCGGAAAATTTTTCCATTTAAAAATTTGATTTTAATACACGTGTCGCTATGACATGCCTAGAATAAGTTTGAAAAGTCATACTCTACTGACGTGCTTGTCTAGTCAATATTAAGTTTAAAATTTAATCGTTTGAAGTAAAATATATTTCTAAAAATTCGTAAAGTTGATAAATTGAATTTGAAATTTAATAATTCCTTCCAAAAATCAAATATTATTAGCTTATTGAGCTCCTTTGACTATTTTAAGTCTCAACTTGGTTGAAATATTTAAATCTCAATTTTAGTATTTATGCAAACATTTTTTTTCCTCAAATAATAGGCCAAATTAAATACAAGAAATCATTTTTGCCATTTTTGGTTTGCCTCATTCTAACACTTCCTACCCATGTAACCCTACACCCAAAATAAAGAGTATATGAGACTTAATAGCCATTTCCCCCAACACAAAAGCAGATCCAGCAGCCACCAAGGTCCTCTCTCCCTCTCCTATATTTTTCTATCTTTTCCTTTGTCTTGAAATTTTGTAAGGATTTTCTATTGCTCATCTTCATACCACCTCCTTCAACAAACACAAAAACAAGCTTGAGCATTTCAAACATACACAGCCAATGTATACTCCATATCACAAGCATATATACATACACAGCCAATGTACATAAGCATTTACACACCTACACAAACATATAATTTCAAGCAAGCAAAGAAGAACACAATACTAAAGATCTCTTCTTAGTTTTTTCTGTCGGGACTGCGCATCGCCGCCGGCAGCCCAAGCCGGCCACCACCCGCCGAAAAAGGCGACCCGTCCCTCTCGGCCCTTTTCAGATCGGAAAAAACCACCGAAACAAACCTCATTCGACGCCAAAACTCGAAGCTCACTTCTCCTAGATGCCTTAGAACACATTCTTAGTTGTTTTGAGTAGAGAAACTCGCCGGAAAATGAGTTTTTTAAAATGAGCTTCTGTCAAAAAGTTTCACCATTCGTCAATACACTTACCTAGATGGGTAGAGCTCGTGAAGAGGATCATTTTCCCTATGTTTTGTCATAAAACTACGATTTTTGGGCTAAGAATCACCCCCCAAGGCTCGTGTATGCGTTTGTATATATATGCATATATGCAGAGACGTCTTTGAAGAAGGGGGCTCTTTTGCAAATTTGGAAAGTTATTTTAT
>CAVNYN010274343.1:0-19078 GCA_963692815.1 Nyctanthes arbor-tristis
ACCAAAAAGCTTATTTGTCTTTTGAAAAAAGGTTCTTATCATATATAGAAAGATTATAACTTAGAAAACTAGCTTTGATTGAAGAATATCGAGGTTTTAAAGGCACTTTTTCTCTTAAAATTATTCAAGGCATCTTTAGATAATCACGAGGTAAGTAGCACATGTGTTCACTCTCTCCCTCTCTTGATATGCATGTTTAAATGATTTTAACATTCCTTGTAAGTAGTACGTGTATTGGTTCTATCTTCTGGCTCTAATTGTGGATTGGTTCTATCTCTTGGCTCTCTTTTTCGGTTCTTCCTCTCTTTTTTGGAACTTTTACTTTTCTTTAATTGTATTTGGCATTTGACGATTGATGGTGTACCATTACTTTAGATAAACCATTGTTGCTTGCTCTTGGGCCTCGTTAGTGGCGTTGTCTATCCGTTTTGTATTGTATTTGTATTACTTTGTGGTATTATGACTTTGCTATGTAGTCTTGATCATTTTGTATAATTGTATCGTATAGTTTACGGGTAGAGGCTAAACTAGTGATATGCCTGAATTTTGTATCTTAGATAACTTGTGATCCTTCTTATATTGTTTTGCCTGAGCCAATACATGTTATTTACTGAGTACTTTGTATTCACCCCTCTTCTATAATCCTGTAGGTATTGAATTTAGAGCTTTATAGCCGGATCGTTCCAAAGGTGGAAAAGATACATGTATGTGATCGAGATTTCGGTATGCGGCTGAGGTTTGGGTAGTCCACAATACACTTAATTATCAGAGTGCGCAGTGAAAGCGTCTCAATATTTTGAATTATATTTGTAAAGTCTTGACCTCAATTTTGAATCGAAATATATATATTTAAATGCTTCCACTATCGATATTTCGAGATAATATGGTAATAAAAATTGGGGGCGTGACAATAATAATGTTAAATACAAACACAATTGCACTAAGGGTGTGTCATTCTGTATATTTCATAGAAATTCAGTATCGTCAATTTAGAATCTTATGAATTTCGTAGGATTCTAGTGCCGTTGGTTACCCATGGAATCTGATAAATTTCATTAAAATGACAGATTTTAATGGAATTTTATAGATTCTAAATTTGAAAATTGACTTGCAAGATTCTTGTTAAAACCAACATATCACTTCGGATTCTTATGGATTTCATAAAATCTTTTTACATCTAGATAATTAACAACAATTTAAAATCATAAAATTTCAAAACCCGTTTTTCCTTATCACTTTAGTTTTTAAACAATCATATCACATTCAATTTATACAAAAATTGCAAGTATAATTTATTATTATCACAATTGATTTTTTATTTGTTTGATTATACTTATTTTTATTTCTTCGTTCGTAGGGAATTTTCTTTTCAAAATAAAGAAATAATTATTATCACAATAGCACGTAATATTTCCTTTACAGTTCTAATTTTTAAAAAAAATCACATTATAATCAATCAGTACAAAAAAAAATTTATCTGTGCGCGATATGTGAGATTATTATAAAAATATAATGATATTAAATTTAAAATAATTTAATCATTTTTATTACAATCTAAATTGACAAAAACTTCATTTTTAAAAATGACATCATATTTTAATTTGAGCAGGTAAATGAATGTCTAGAATGAAGATGAAGTATTACGACGATATTAAAAAGTTACAATATAATTTCATAAATTTTATATTTGTACATAACAACATAAAGTAGAAAACGATTTTATTATCTTTATTTATTTTTAATTAAAAAATATTAATTTTCATTTGAAGGAAGACAATGTTGACATTATTTGAATATTTTTACTTTTTTCTTACTTTTTGATCATCGATTAAAGGTCGTATAATTTTTTCTATACCAAGTTAGCATTCAACTCCAAAAAAATAAATAAATAAGAGAAAATAAAAATGTTACTCTAACATTTAAATTTATTAACTTGAAACTAGTAAGTTCTTAAATGATTTTATAATTGATTACTTGACCACACAAGGTAAGAGCGCATTAGAAATAACAATCCAAAAAAATCAATATGAAATTCTATCGATTAAATTCTATGTTTGAGACACCCTCTGAATCCAACAAATTCTATTATAAATCTATAAAAATCTATGTCATAGAATTCATGAGAATCTGATAGATTATGTGGAATTCTATTAAAATCCATCGATTCCATATGAACTCATACAACTCAAAAGAAATCTATCGAATTCTATATTGAGAACACCCTTAAAAAATCAATAAACTTTAACAGAAGTTGAGCACCTAAGGAAAAAAAAAGAAAGAAAAAGAGAAATTGAAAATAAAATGTAGGGGAAATGACTATCCCCCCCCCCTTTTAATTATTCTCAATTCTTTTATTAATAAAAAATTTTCATTTATGCATAATAGTTTAGCTTACATAATTACTTCTCTGTATGACAAAACAAATCAAGGTTGTAACTTTAAGTATCATATTATTTTAATCTTGTATAAATGATACATTTTCATATTTTTCCAAAAGACTTTAGAAGACAAACATATGAATGTTTTGATAGAATTCTATGGGATCCATCCAGCAAAAGAAAGGGAACATTCTAATAACTTAGTTTAAAATAATCTTTTATAAATATCTTAGGTATTATTATAGCGAATTCTATTAATTGTAGTCGTTAGATCAAATTGACCTTTACCGTCCACTCTAAACAGATTGAATTATATGTACGAGATTGAGCACTCATTTAGAATTATAACTATATTTCATATAAAACTAAACTGCATATAGAAACTGAAATTTAATTATAAAAATAAAAATCATTGATCATTCATTTAAATTTAATTATAAAAATTATTGTTATCCTACTATATAAAAAGGCAAAGCGCCAAAATCACCGTTTAATGAACAGTAACTTTTTACCTTTTCTTTCTTTCTTTCTTTTTTTTTTTTTTTTTTTTTTAAACTTTGCTAAGCTCCAAGAAAGTTCCACATTTTTATGTTGAACGCTAACTTTTTACCTTATCTTTCTTTTTTGATTTTTTTCTTTTTTTAAACTTTGCCAAGCTCCAAGAAAGTTCCACATTTTTATTTTTGTTTTATTTTTTCAAATAAAGCTTGCTAAGTCAATCAGTGTCCCCTATAAAGTTCTTTCTTTTTTTTTGTTTTTTTTTTTTTTTAAGCTTGCTAATCTCACATCTTGTATATATTGAGATTTTTCTTATTTACATCAATATAATACAAATCAAAATCTCAATATCCTTCTTATATTACTAAGAACTAAGTGTTTTGATATTTTTATTCATCAAAAGTTAGAATTTATTATATTGCTAAATCATATATTGAGATTTTTCTTGTTTGCATCATATAATAGAAACTGACATCTCACTATCTTTCTTATGTTACTGTGAAATAAATGCTTTTATATTTATATTGCAAGAAGTCCATCTAACTATTTCAAATCAAAATCTTCAAAAATGTTCTATACAATTAGTATATATACGATTGTCGAATTATATCATTTAGTTTAATATTTTGGTGTCTTTGATGCATTGCTTTATTTAGTCGTAGCTTTTAAAGGTACATTTGATTATTGTGTTCTCACATTCTTTCTAATTTGTGGAGTTTTTGTTTTGTAATAAATTTTAGAAATGAGCATGTACAAAACTACTATGTTCATCTATATGTTTATGTATTTTTCACACACATTTGTGCAATGCATTTATGTGTTTATCTATCTTTTGTAGTTTTCTTTTTCATTTTCTTAGCTTATAATTTAATGTCTTAAAAATTATATAATTAGTAGGTATAATAGCGGCAAGTTTCACTTTATAAATTTTTAACCATGACGATGATATTGTAAATGCTTTTTTTTAATGAAATGAGGCATACTTTTAACTAACTTTTATGTTTAGTTTTTAATATATTTATTTTCTCAAGTCTTTGTACTAGATATTATTTTATTTTACTTATATAAATATGGAGCCTCATTTATGAAAATTAATTCCAGTTTATATTAGATGTTTTAGAAATGGAAAGCAGCCTTAATGAACAATCAGGCAGATCATTTTATAATACAAATTTGACTTTTTAAGATAAAAATATGCACCATCTACTTTAGACTTGAAATTTCATCTATAGATTACAAGTACTATACGTTATGTGCTGTGTTTTATTTTATTTTATTATTAAAGCAAATAATATTAATGTTTCATGTATTATTAATTACACATATTGTATAATCATATCTATACAGATTTGAACTAAAAATAAAACTTAATATGTGCATCGCACGTATATTTACTAGTCAAAATAAATTTCTAATAACTTTTTAGAAATTTCTTATAATTTTTTAATAAATATTATTGGAAAAAATATAAAATTTTTAATTTATTCTTTTACAATCAGTTTGGCTGGTTTTTTACCGGATTTCAGTTGTTGAAACCAAACTTAAACCGTTTTTCACTGGTCCAATTTGAGTCAAAACCATTTCATGATCGGATTCAAGGTGACATCAAACCACCGGTTTTCAAAAGGCGGTTTTGATTCAGTTTTCTGATTTCATAGTTTTTGCTTACAATCCTAGAGAGAAGTATAAAAATATAGCGTTGGATGGGAAATAATCAACAGAAATTGGAAAATGCCATGAAGTATAGCTTGCTGGTTCAAGAATTAAAGAACTAATAACAGAAGTTGGTGGTTATCTACATGAGTCTTCGTGTACAGATCACGATAGTCGATAGCCAGAGAGATCTTAGAACCACAAAGGCGATGCTGTGTACTTGGAAGAATCTTTCTAATGGCTACAAAGTGTTTCAATCGTGTTTAGAAAAGCGTTGGTCCTAAATAATTCTCCGGAGTCCGGATCATATATTGTTGTTAAGCCTTGGCATGTTAGGTATATATGTTTGATTGTATATGAGAGAGCATCTTAATTGACTATGTTCAGTTCAGTTGGATAAAGTGCTGGGAAGGAGCGCATGAGAAGTATAACTCAGCTCTGAAAAATGTCGAGTTTGATGGACTTTTTATGTGCGTTGCACATCTAATTCAATCCACAATTTGCTGCAAATTTGAAATTAAGGCTGTTCAGTGTGCTCCTTGCCACAAAAGTATTTAATAAGCTAAAACTGAGAGAGAACATTTTTTTTTTTTGCGAGATTGATCGTCCCGTAAGTGAATGGGTTAAACCTAGACGTGTGCTTGCCAGTTTCATATGACTAGGTGAAGTGGCACAAGATTTGCCTCTTGTTGACAGAAGTGTTTCAGTAAAATCTGAGCATCTTGAATGCAAGTTCTAGACTCAAAAATTTTGCCTTTAGAAGCCCCCAAAAGCACCTTATTTGAGAGTCTCGTGTAAATGGAATATTTTCATTAGACTATTCGACATTGAATTGGGAAGAAATATCAAACGAATCGAAAGGGAATTGCATGAAAAAGGGAAAATGACAATCGTTTATTTCATGCCCTATATAAAAAAAAAATGACATTTAGACTTGGAGCCTCCACCCGATACCACAAGAGTTTGGCGCAATCATGCTATAAAAGAATTACACCACCGCGGATCTAGGCCGCCAATTTTTTTTTTTTCTATATAAAAAATGTTAATTTTTTTAATGATTTTTTAGTCGAACTGAATTTTTTTTTATTGCAGCCCATGCTATTAGAAAATCTTAGATTGCCACTGAATTATACTATATTTATCACTAGGGGGAGGGTCATGATTTTATATTATGTTGTGTTGTCACTAAATAATAAGTTTAATTAAATGTATCAATATGCTTACTACTACGTAATGACGGTAAACATCTTCAATTGTGAGGAACAAGATTTATACCATGGAAAAAAAAATGGGGCGAGAATGCAATGCCATTGACGAGAAATTACAGAATGTCGACATTGTAAAAACCATTCCTTGATACACAAATTTGTACGTATTGAAACGGTATTGATCTTTAGCACCGTCCAAATTACCAAATTGTATAATGCGACATAAGTAATAATTAAACGTATGAATATATGACACATCTCGTTTGATCCATCGTTGTGTTGCAACGTGGAATGGGACTAAAAACTAGTGCCCGTACCCAACAGTAGTAATATACATTAATCGTCACTTCCAATTGAAAACTAAGAATTCTGCATAACTGCATATAAAATTTATTGGCAAGGACTCTATACAACGCTTGGGAGATACATAGAATTCCATCCTATAAACAAAGTTACACAAGAATCTTAAATTTCACAATCGTGCAAATGTCTGCTCGTACAACAAAATGAAACTTATCTGACAGGAATTTTGGTCATTTCTGAGTTCCATCAGTGGGCTGCTCCTGAGCACAGATTGATTCTATACAAAAATTTGGGGGGCTCTGGCTAGGATTACACTGCCTTGTGGAAAGAATAATTCCTGCACCCTTCCATTTTTAACCTAGATGTGTCTGTCCGAAGCTGGGATACCATGCTTTTGAAACCATTCAGGCATACGGAATTTTTCATACAGAAAGGGCCTTACATCTTTCTGCAGATAGAGGTGCCTGAGAAGTGGAAGAATAACTTGCAAAAGCTGTTTTCAGCAGGTGGAATAGAAGTTAGTTGTAAGGAGTAGTCAGGATAACTGTAAAGAACAAGATCAAGTTGAGCTAAACCAAGTACCTGGTCATCGTGTGGCTGTCCAGCAGAAAATGGAACACATGGAATACCATTCAAGGGTTGCAACAAGAAACTAAATGGGTTGTTATCAACAATGACAGTTCTGCATAAATCCTTTGATAAGCATGATAGATCCTTCACGTGCTCTCGGTATTCTCTGCAACAATGCAAACCGGTGAGTTAGCCGTATGGATTGAGGGGGCCAAAAAAAATAATAATAACTTAGTAGTGAAATAACGTTCAATGTAAATATTAAGCATCCATTTGGGATTATGTGTTGTTGGGACATATTTTGTTTAAACAGTTCAGAACAGTAATGCAACCCAATCTCGCTAAACAGAGTACAGATCACAGATTAGACACTGACCATCTTTTTGCTTAACATCTGATCTTTCAGAAAATCCAGCAGTGGCGAAAAAGATTCAACTAATTGGTTCCAAATTTATTGGGAGGAAAGCTTAGTTTGTTTTCATTTTTGTTCTGGTACTTGGAGTACTTATGCATTACCAAGCAAGGCAGAAAGTAACAATTTCTTCAGAGTTTTCTGGAAAGTTCTGCGGACTACAAAATGGTTCTGGATTAGCTATAGTATCTTTTGATGCTAAACACAATATACACAAATTATTTCATAGGATTTATTGTTGCATGGACGAAGAAAGCACTTCATCCCACAAAAATTTTTCCCCCAATCTTGTATCATTCCCTCACTTCCAAATTGGACACTTCAGAATGGTTCGATTTTTCTATTACCCAGAGTTAATACTGTCAGCAGCCTGTAACTCCATGAAAATGATGCTTAGGTGCTTTTTGCACTTACTTGGGTGGACCAACTCATCAAAGAAACAAGACAAATATATTACCATCATAACACCAGTGCCACAAAAAGGTACATCTAGAAAACAATTTCTCACTCCATTGACAACAAAGAAGCTGCATAGTCATTAAGCCAAATCTATAAGACAAATAAATGGAAATTCAAACAGTTCTCCCATTCGTTTGCACCTTTTCCCCCCAACGGAGATCTTAGGTGGTCTTGGTGGGAGTACACAGTTTCCAAGGTTCCATTAGCCATGCTTGTTGCAGCTGCTGTACTGCATCATGGTCATTTTCCCTCTTCTTGCCCCCACCAAGATACAAGGATTACTTTACCAATGGAATGGTAACACAAGGGTTTCCATTAACGGCGGAGCCAGCAATCTCACATTGGGGTGTGCCGAAAATGTAGATTAATACTAATTTTTGTATGGAATTTTTTTTCTTTTCAAATATTATGAGGCCATAAAAAGGGATTTTGGCCAAAAAGGGGGAGCCCGAGCATAGAAGAGCTCCTCCCTAGCTCCGCGAGTAATTATGGATAATTTTCATTGTTTTAGGTGTCCACAAGGAAACGAGGCAATCAATTTGAATTGGAGCGTGTATTACAAGATGCAGAAGTACATATTCAAGGTGTGTGATAATGGGCTAAGGTTGGAGTTCAATGGAAATATAGACGGAAAAGTCACGAGTACAATATCCTTCATGTAATTACCGAGTAGTACTGCACTTTTACACTGTTGTGTTCAGATTGTTGGGGTTTAGGGACTTCGACTCAAGAAAGATACAAGGAAAGAAGGGAAGTAGGAAATGTTTATGGAACCAATCCAACAATAAAATAAGCATCATCCAAATGTGAAAATATGCATCAAGCACCATGAAAGAGGAAGAAATTTACAACATTTAATGAATAGTGAATAATAATGTTGAAGACTAAACTTAATCAAATAAATGATTCGCAGAGATTACAATTTGGCTTTTAGATGAATTGGTTAAGCATGGTATCATAGAAAACTTCAACTCTATATACATGCAGAAACATTTAATAGAACTAGTCATGCAAGAATTCAAGGGGCTGTGAGAGTGAATTTCTGCAGCCTTGAACTTTCAGAAAATCAGTTTTCTCCAGGAGCAGGTATTTCCAACAAGCGACGCTAAATATCCGGTGTTCTTTTCACTTGTAGGATTTGACCTACAACATTAACTTTTTACCTACCATTTGCTCTAAATTATTGCTGGAAACGCCTTTTGAAGACTAAACTTAGTAATAAATGCGTCCCCTCTCCAGTTGTACATAGACTTTAGATGAGTTGGTTCTGTAGCAAATGGGACTCTACTTAAGTTAAAAAGACTTCAGGAGCGCAACTGCCACTTAGGAAGTTGATTAGCCACCATCAGACTAATATCAGGATGAACCAAAGCAAATTGTTGAAATTAACCCTAAATTAAGTCCTATGGCATTCTCCTGCTCCAAAAAATGAGGCAGGGATTCTATGTCTTATCAAACATCCTTTTGAATCCAAAATAAAGAACTAAACAAGAACCTAACCTGAAAACACTGCAGGCGAGTTAGAGATTCATGCGAGATTTGAAGAAGCCATGACCACAATTGAAATACATTGCAAACTATGAAATTTTAGCCTTAGTTCCCCTTTGAGAAAACTTAAATAGACAGCCCCATTTATATGAGACCCTTTTCAAGGAAAGAAATGTCAAAAATAAAAAAAAATTAGTTACTTCTACCAAGACCCAACAAAATGAACCTAATAGTCTACAATGTAGAAAGACCATAGTATTCTGCAAGCTAAAGTGTCGAATTTAACTTCCAAGTCTCAAAAAAATGGGTAGAGAGGAAAGCATGTTAATCTCGTGTTCATTTGAATACTACCACTAAACATATAGGTCCAAACCTATCCTATTTCTTTGATAATTCAAATAGAAAGAGAACTATAAAATTGTAATATAATAGATGGGGTAGAAAATGAGTTAGTATTGTTCCAAAAAAAAAAAAAAAGAAAAGAAAATGAGTTAGTAGAAAAATCTATACTTGCAAAAATAGATAAAAAATCTGCATAAGTTTTTCAAAGATAGTATTTTCTTAATACCCCTAATACCTTCTGCAATTGAAGAAACATGAAGCAAAATGCCCAAAATGTTGTAGTAAGGCTAGACTAATTTGTCAATAGAAATTTCCTACATAAACACTTTTAGCGATTTTAAGCAAAATGCCCAAAATGTTATAGTAAGGCTAGACTAATTTTGCTTAACGGCAAGGCTAAGCACCTTGTTTTTTGTTTTAGCAATAAAGCAAGAGTCATAAGGTCAAGTGTAATCCATGTCTTTGATGCTCATCAACAAGTATATGATGTGTTGTCTCCCGTAAGAAGTGGTAGATGGACTAGTGGATCTCATGACTCGAGTAAATTCTTTTCATTTGCGCACCCCCAACCCCAAAAAAATAAATAAATAAATAAAACCCCAAACCAAAACCCAGAAGAAGCTCTGTTCCCATGCTTTCCCAAGCTTAGATAGATCTTGGTAATATATACAGAAACCTAGTTTGCAGATTACTATTGGTATCTTTTATGCATGTTAAAGCAAAAGACTATAGGACAAGGTTCGCATTTGAAGAAACCAAACGATAAGGATCATGATAGCAAAAGGGCAAGTTTACATGCATATACATTAGACCACAGCATAGGCGACACTATACTTACGTGCTAATCGTCGAAGGTCGATACAGCCTCCGACTGAATAGATTTTCAACATCTATTCTATCAACAAGTGGTCTAGCATACCCTGCATGAATAGAAAAGATAGAATTGAATGCAAATTATGCAAAGACATGTTATAATAATAGACATAAAGAAAATTAAGGTGGTGTTGAGTATTGAAAAAACCTTCAAGTCCAGCAGTAAATAACACAAGATCTGCAAATTCACTTAATTGTTTTAGAAATTCTCTCAGTCCAGGACGTTCAAACACTGTAACATAGTTGATCTTAGGTTTGCCTTCAAATTCCTTGAAGCCCCAATGGAGAAAGAGGAGAAAGGGATATCAAAAGTTAAGATTGACTGTAGATTTTTCTGCTTTGTCATAAATATATAACAAAATATGTAACAAACCTTATCAGAAGAGACACATTCTAGTTCAAACCATTTTAAACCAGCTTCAGCGGCCTGAGTACGTATAACAGCAGGCAAACTTGATGTCTCATACGCACAAACCAGAGTATCATCCAAGTCAAGAACCACCTGCACCCAAGTAAATAGGTGAGACTGGTAAAGCAATTCAAGATGGCAAGTAAGCATCTTTAAACAGAGCTTTATCAGCCTAATCAAAATGAGCAATTTCTTTTGACTGTTACATAGAAATTAGTTGTTACCTAAATCCACAATTAAAGTCTATTGATAATTTTAGTAAAAGATACTTACAAAAACTACAAAAATGAACTGTTGATTCTTCAGATTACAATATTATAATGACTCAATACCAAACAACAACCTTAAAAAAAGATTGCGCTTTTGTACTTGATAGACATCCCAAGGACATCTCCTAAATATTTATTTAAGACATTATATTGATGTGTTTCTCAATATTTACATCAATACAAGTCTTCATTTATTTTATGAATATCAGATTTTTTCTTCAAACTGCTAGTCTACCCAAAAGGATCAAAATGGAGTAGATCAGTTGCAGCGCAAATAGCCTGTATATTTCCAACATGCTACATTCAAGATCACAGAAATTACAACAATAGTTACATAAAATAAATCATAATGTTTAAAATCAACTCTATTGAATCACGGCCTTTTTTGCCTCGAGTTGCAACTCTCCCAAAGTTGTTGATCTCATTCCCAGACCTTTCTTAATCACAAGCACCCACTTTTCAGTTGGTTAAACCTTACTGATTAATTTTATCTTCATGAAAATTTATAGTATAGGAATAACAGCATTTGTCTTTGTCTTAGATCTAGTAAGGTTCATTTTCCTTGGTGGTGTTGCTCGTTGCAGCTTTTAGTTCGAAACTAAGAACCAGATTCTTAACGGATGCTGTAGCTCTTCTTTTCTGCATTGGTGAAATCTAGCTTCCAACTAATTTCCTCCCTAACTGAAGTTGGCTTCCTTCTACCACTTTGAGCTTTAGGAAGTTTATGTTCAGGGATTTCATAGCCCCTTGATCATATTAGTTGGTATTTGATGGCAAATCCATAAATATGAAAATGACTACTTTTTCCCCGTTTAGGGATAGAATTCTAGCTTGTGTGCGACTATTGGCCATCAAGGTACCATGCGATTATGACAGCAGCTAGCCAAAAATTCCCTATTATAAAACTTGAATCCTGTATACCAATCAAATCCAAACAAATTGCACTAAAATTAAGAAATACCGTTAGCTTCTCCAAAGACGAGGCACCTGGCACTCTCCCTTCTGCGGCGATTGGAACAACGGTTGCCGAGGGTGGATGGAGGGGCGGCGGCGGTGCCTCTTCCTGCTCCTCCGCAAAATCCGACAACTCAACCACCGGCAAAGGCTTAAAATGCGGCGGCGCGTGGGGAGAAGAAGAAGAAGAAGAAAGCAACGAGCTGTGACGCAAGCCGACATACGATAGCACCTGATTGAACGAAGGGGTGCCGCGGAGGATCTGAGCGAAGATCTGGAAGAAAAATGCGAACCAGTTCAACAGCGTCCTCCAAACCTGTATCGTCCGTGGCGCGTAAACGTCAGCCGCCGCCAGCTCCGCCATACTGAATATTCAATACTAGAAATTAACGGGTAAAATTCGATACGATAAAGGATTTCTTTTGTAGTTTTGCTGTGTGTGAGAGATAAACAGATAGATATAGAGAGAGAAGGAGACGACGGAGGAGTGGTCAAAATGGAGGCTGTGGCTGATTCGACGATGTTTATAGAAAGAGAATAATTGGAGAGAGAGAGAGAGAGAGACTGTGGCGCGTGAGTATACTGAGAGTGGGAGAGAGGGAATAGGCGGGCACTACTTTATTACTGTTAATACAGTTGGTCTTTTTTATTTTTTCTATCTGGTCTTTTTCCTTTTTAACACCCCACCCCCCCCCCCCAAAAAAAAAACCCAAACCTCACTCCAAAAAGCAAAAAAAAAAAAAAAAATAGCGCGCACACACAAAAAACCAAATTTAACAAGGGTTAATTACACTTAACATCCCTGATCGTTTAACTTTTTATCGATTACATATCTAACCTTTAATTTTCTATTTTTACGTCCCTAACTTTTAATGAAATCCTATTTTTCGTCTCTGTAGAAAGAAAATGTTCATTTCGTCAGTTAATGACAGGGGTATTTTAGGTAAAATGAAAAAAAAATTTAAGATATTTTAATTTAAAAATTAAAAAAAAAAAAAGAAACCCACCCTAAAAAACCAAATTGCCGGAATGACTGCCATTCCGGTAGTAATGAGAGACTTCCCCCAAGCTTGCAGAAACGGTAGCCACTGCCATTTATGGTAGCTTGGAAGGAGTCTCCTCACCTTTTGCTATCGGAAATGGCAGCCATTTCTGGTTGCAATGGGGAGCCCCCCCGCAGCTAGAATGGTTGCCATTCTGGCAGCTTGGTTTTTGGGATGGGGGAGGGAGGCCCCCTCCCACCAATTTCCTTTTCTTTTTTTTTATTTTTAATTAAAATATTTAATTTTTTCGTTTTACCTAAAATACTCCAGTCATTAACAGATGAAATTGACGTTTTCAGTCTCCAAAGATGAAAAATGGGATTTTAGTAAAGGTTAGGGATGTAAAAACTAAAAATTAAAGTTAAGGACATAATCGATAAAAAGTTGAAAGGTTGGGGACGTTAGGTGTAATTAACTCATTTAACAATTATTAAAGATTTATTATTATTCATATACTCCCCTTATCCCATAAAAATAGACACATATGCATCTTACACGTAAATTAAGAAATGCTATTTAATGTCGTTGAAAATACAAAAATCACACTTAATAGTCTAATATAACCCTATTAAAAACTAGTTTTATTTAATGCATTAAAAATTAATTAGTTGTTTGACTAAGGGTATATTTGGAAGAACAATTAATTGTTCAATCTTGTTTATATAAATGGACTATAATATGAGACAAATAAAAATAAAAACTATGCCTATTCTTATAGGACGGAGGAGTATATTTCATTAGTAGAGAGTACAGACTCTCTTTAAGTGCTAATTAAGTCATGCTTTTCCTAGAGATTGCTTTGTTACAAAAGGTTAGAATATTCCACCAAAATAAGATAAGAATAAAATATTGCTTACGTATTTTTCCAAGTTTAGGATTATTATAAGTACTAGTTTCGATCATTTATTTTCACTCAATTATTATTATGAATAATTATAAACCTCCATATTAGTTCAATGATTAGTTTACTGATTGATAAAAATTAAAGAGGTGTCCCCACTATGAAATTTGATGGAATTTAAAATTTCATACAATTCCACATGTCCTCAATTTAGAATTATAAATTTTGTACAAACCCAGTGTTTTCAATTTAAAATATGTTAGATTCTAAAAAAATCCGGGATCCTCAATTTCTCATGAATTCTATTGGAATCCATTGAATGGTGGAATTCTGTGCATTTTAACATTAGAAATACACTTTTGTTTCAAAAAAAAAAAAAAAAAACATTATGAATACACTCTCAACCTTCTCTCTAAAGTCCGACTTCTTATTTCTTATGCTCGAATTCTTATAGATTTCATGAATTTTTTTGAAACCTAAATAATCCACAAAAATTTGATTATAAATTAAGGAAATAATTTTTTTCTTATCACTCTAGTTTTTATAACATTATCACTATATCACATTCAATTTGTACAAAATAAATTGTCAATATCTGAAATAATATATTATTGCACGGTAACACATACATAGTTTATAATATATATTCAAAGTCCCCTTGTATAATTAAAAATCGAGGTTGAATTTTTTTTCTTATGACCCCTTTTTTTCCTCCGCTGTTTTTATTTTTAAAAAATCATATCAATCTTTGGAAAAGAATTATCATGGAAGAGACAAGAGATTATTTTATTCCATCATTGCTTTTATTTTTGAAAATTCTTATTATCAATCTCTACAAAAGAATTTTTATAAATGAGATTAGAGATGATTATAATATAATAATATTAATAAGTTCAAAATAATTTATAAATTATTATCTGGACAAAAAGTAAAAGTAAATTATGTAATTTTTCTAGTTTGGTTTTTTTTTTAACCAAAATTTATATATAAATTGTATGACTATAATAAAAAAATCTCATTTGATCAAAAGAGAATAATAATAATAATAATAATAACAACAACAACAACAACAAGAAGAAAAACAAACACGATTGAGGATATTGAAAGTATAAGAAATTTTTTAAATATATTGATAAATCGGGATGGTTCCGCTAATAAATAAATATAATGTATGATTTTGACAAAGAACTTTATCCCTTAGATTAAGATAATCTGTGGTGTGTATTTATCTTAACAAAATTAACTAAAAATCCTATATTAAGTTAATCTTCATCTTTTTGTATTTAAAGAAAAAAATTCTTCATTTCTATATTTATCTCAAATAAACCAATTGTAACTCTCAACTTTCAAACCTTTCCAAATCTATATATTAATAAAATGCGAGGTGTTGTGGTACAGTTTGACCACAATTTTCTCACCCAAAATGCTTCAAGTTAGGGCTTTTTGGTCATTTTGATTGTTTTGTGGTAACCAATGCGGTAACTTTGCTATTTATCCCTTCTACTTTTTGGTTTTTAATTTTTTGTCCTTATTTGAATATTCTCTTTGCCCTCCCCCACTCTCTCTCTCTCTCTCACAGTCATCAACTGTCATGTCACTAATAAAATTGATAATAAAGAGTCTTCATTCAGTTTTGTTCTTTCAGTTCGTTTTCACTTTATATATATATATATATATACACACACACATATTAATGGTTATTACTTTCATTATATATTATCAAACGGTGAGTTATTCATATTTATTATTTGAGATTAATTAATCTTCTTTTATTATGATGTATATGATTTTATAGTTTACATCATCTATGGCGATGTAATATATTTGCAAAAAATATAAAAATATATATATGTTACTACAAAATATCATTGAGCTAATAATCATTTCATATTATGTAGTCCCTCTTCCGTTGTGTATCATAGGGTAAATAAATTTATTTGTTTTAATGATGCCATTTAATAGTGAAAATGATCTTACACTATATGTTTATATGGTATATGTTACTACCATGTGGCCATATGCAATGTGCTGAGACATACCACATGGTTGTGATTTCCCTTACGTCGTGTTCCGATGTAGGCTACATGGTTATATATAACCATATGATGTTATACCATATAATAGTAGATTGAGTTAATTGCTTTCAATTTATTGTACATTATAATTATTGTAAGATGATGCCAACAGAAACGAAAATTTATTTTTACTTATTATTTATCATAATTTATTAAAACTAAATATTGATATTTAAGTAGATACTTTGATAAGATGTCTAATCGTACAACGCATGGGTGAAAATCTATTCAAAATTAAAATTAAAGTATGCATCTCAATTTAAAAAAAAAAAAACACTTCAATTTATACCCAAACCAAACTTCCAAAATCTCCACTTGTAGACCGAATAAAAATTACATTTCTCCATTTCGACAAGTCTACAATATTTTCAACAAACTTCAAACAAATTTTTACAGTAAAATTAAATCAGACTCTTCTTCTTCTTCTTCTTCTTCTTCTTCTTCTTCTTCTTCTTCTTCTTTTTTTTTTTTTTTTGTGCTTAAAAAAAGTAAGTGGAAATTTTGTAAGTGTTTAATTTGATTATTCACAGTAGTATTAATTTTTTTACAATGTTTTGTGGAGCTTTTCTAAAAATTTGGTTTTTTCGAGTATTTAATCTTAACAATTTATTTTACTTTTGGCCTACAATATTTTGATTTAAGAGTCACTAATTTTGGAGAAATGTAATTTTTAGTTTTCTATTTTGATTTACTTACAAGTGTTTGGAGAGGAAATTTATAATTGGTTTATAAAAATGAAGATAATCTTAATATAGGATTTATATATTTAATTAGCGATATGAATACACATCGTAAAATTATTTTAATCTAACGGGTATAATTCTTTATCAAAATTATATGTTAAAGTCCTAGGTTAGCAGAACGGCCCGTTGATAAATTAAATGTTGAGGACCTTTTATTTTAACAAATTTCACAAGAAAGTATATCTAAATCCACTAAAATCAGTGGCATATTCCTTAGAATCTGTATTTTGTGGAATTCTACTAAAATTCATGAAATCCATGATAATCCATAAATCCTTAAAAATTTGTACAATTCCATTTTAAGGACACCCCCATTTTATAGAGAAAAATTGGAGCACAAATTTGTCAATTAAGACATTTAAGTTGTTTGATATTTAAATTTTTGAAAGACAAAACTATTAACCAGTGAATTAACCTAGTTCACTACCCCTCAATTATTATGTATAATAATACACAAGCGCGCATGTGTGACACGTGAGCGAGCATGTATGTATACCATGATGGGATTGGTTCATTATCTACAATTGAAATACACATTATGGTCTTCTCCTCGTATGTAGCCTTTTTAAGCGTATATTATTTTACTTGAACTTTATTTTATTCCACCTCTTTATTAATTAAACTCACACATAAATAACACTTTTTAATCTTGATTTTAATTCTAACTTTTTTTTTGGATAAAAATTCTAACTTATTTAATTATTATTAGATCATTTTTTTCTTGAAAGGAACTGGATCAAATTTTTAATTAGTTTGATTGTATTTAACTTTATAGCATGCAAATTATAGGCAATTTTTATATATTTTTATTTTGTTATTTATTTGGCTTATTTAAAACTATGAAAGCCAATGTAATCTCTTTATGTCAATTGAAGTGAATTTTTTACTCAAAATTCACGGGATGCAATGTGCTGATTAATGAAATAATAAATATATGAACACAACAAGAGACAAATATTTGCAAGATAAGTGTGATAATTTGCATAGTTTAAAAATTTTTTGTGCATTTGACGTGTGACATTTGTTAAAAAAATAGAAAGTCACTTTTTTAGTATTAGAAAACCACTCTTATTATTACTTTTATTATTATGTGATAGTGTGAGTATATTCATCTTCAAAAAATAATTTCCTGTTTTCTAGTTAAAAAGAAATAGCATTAAATTTTTTTTTATCAATTTTGCTTGTTATGAGTAACAAACAAAATTTGACGTTGATGTTTGGTTGTTATTATTATAATTAGTCAAGTTTATTTTCTTCTCAACTTATTTAATTAATCATCTTTCATTATTTTATAATTGAGTAATGCTATTTAATACAACTGGTGCTTGACACTATATCAAGGTGTCATTAAATGATAAGTTAAATTAAATGGGTCATTTATTCATTCATTTAATTTCACTTATCATTTTATGCCGCATTAGTTGCCACATAGATTGGTGTCAAACACCACTGATGTTACATAGCATTATTCTTTATAATTATATTAACATTTAGATAAGTTAGAGCATACACATTGGTTTTGTTAAATTTAACTATCCACATAAGTAAAAAAACTGCATTTTAAGTTGTTAAATGTTATATATATAACAGTTAAATTTAACAACTATTTAAGTGCTACATTAGATGTGTTAAACAAAAGCACTAGAATTCACTCAAACCCAAGGGGACCCCACCATTGTCAAAAGTTATTGGTCAAACTTTATTAAATAAATAAATAATTTTTTAAAACTATTAAATTCTACTATAATATTAAAATTGTTGTTAAAGTTAACAACAAATAAAAAATAATTATTGTAATTATTTCCTTAATACTACCAATATAGCTACTATTTTGACTTGTTAACTAACAACTTCACTAACAACATATTTAGAATTTATATAACCACTTCTATTTTATATTGACATTTAGTTACTACCCCTCCTCTAATTTCCTTCCCTTTCCCTATGCCCCTTTTGTATTAAAAAAATGGAATTCATACAAAAAAATTATTTAAGATTATAATTAAGATAAAATGGTGTTATTTATGTGTATAGTATTTAATTATTTAAGATTATAATTAAGATAAAATGGTGTTATTTATGTGTATAATATTTAATTAATGAAGAGAGAGAAATAAAAGAAAGTTTAAATGGCACGCTGTCACGCCCCTAATTTTATCACCATATTATCTCTAAATATTAGTAGCGGAAGCCTTATCTCAATTCAAAATCGAAGACGAGACTTTACAAATACAAAGCATACATTATTATATATAATGTCATTATAATTTCTTTACAATATTATTTTACAATAACTATTGCGGCCACTCACAACAAAACCTCGGCCACGTACTAAAGTTTCGATTACATACATGTATCTCTTCCATCGTTGGAACGATCCAGTCACAAAGCTAGTTATTCAATATCTACAGGATTGTAGAAGATGGGGGTGAGTATAAAGTACTCAGTCAATAATAACATGTATTGGCCTACACAAAATAATGCAAGAAAGATCACAAGAGATCGGAAGAGCGTGTGTAGGGAAAGAGTGTAGGCAATGGTGTAGATCTCGGTGGTCGCC